>JAALXH010000059.1:0-44483 GCA_012977735.1 Fusarium tanahbumbuense | reverse complement strand
TATCTACCGAGGCTAAATAATGAGGTCATGCTTGTTTTGTGTCCTCGTGATTTTCTTCTCGAAGTCGGTTCGTCTAAACATGGATCTTTTAGCTACAAGCCCAGCCAACAGCCAACCACCAAATCTTTGTCCTTGCTTAGAGCTCCACTGTCTCTAAATCAAGCTACCCCAGCCCAGCCCAACCCAATTCAGTACCAACGCCAGCCCTGTCTTGTCTTGTCTTGTCTTGACTTGTCCATGTCCAGTCCAGCCTCTCCTCTCCTCATTCTACTTTAGTTTCTTTTTAGCCGTTGTCGTCCCCCCCAGCCAAGGCATTATTACCTTGTCACTGTGAGACCAAGTCCCTCAACTCACTCTCCCTCTCTCCTCTCCGACCACGCGTCGTCTTGGAACTGTACACATTGGCAGTACATAGACTAGATCAGTACCTACTCCGAATCATCCGATTACGCTACCGTCGAATCGACATTGTTTACCACTGAGGTAACGCACATTGCATCCGCATCCAAACGAAGCTCCTCGTCCTACATCTTCGTCACTCCGAAGCTCGACCGACCCCTCTCGTTCGACGAACCGCCATGCGCATCACCTGTTCGAGCAATTAATACTATAATTAATTCATTGCTCTCCTCCGCATCTATATATAATTCTAATATCCATTTGCGCAATCGCCCATCATGGAGGATATGGCCAGGGCCGAGTATCCCGCTATGCTGGTAAGCTACGCCCTTTGGCTTCCATTGCCGTCGCCAGGAGCGGCTACGAGGGAACAGCCGATGCGCTGTGTGATTGAGCTCCCACTGACTCCTTTTGCGCAATTAATAGGCAGCTCTCCAGCCCGGCCAAGCGGTTCAGACCCTTAGCGAACGAATGAAGCGCATGTCCCGTGTCAACAACGAAGTTGCCGACTGGCTCCAGGTACGACAATCCACGACGCCAATGGCTACGTAGCGACATGCCATCTTGCTGCGAGTCTCATCGACATCCCACTGATCAATTCTATACAGGAGCGCCGTCGCGTGGAGGAACAGTATGTTGCAGGACTAAAAAAGCTCACCCAGTTCAAGGTGCCAAACGCTCAATCAGAGCTAGGGTAAATCTACCCATCCATGGCATTGATGTCGCATTATGCTCACAGCTGCTGCAGAGTCTTCCAGGCGCCATGGAACCGAATTATCGACTCGACTGAGAGCATCGCTCACTCCCACCACCAACTCGCCGATCGCATCGAAAGGGATATCGAGCACCCATTACGCAACTTCTCCAGTCAAAAGGACTTCCAGAATATGAACACCATGTCCAACAACTTGTCGACAATGGCAAAGGATCTCGAAGACTCGCAGAACGCTGTCGACAAACTCACTAAGAAGGGGGGTCGAGCTAATACTTCCAAGGTCGAGGCTGCTACATCCAAACTCGAATCCGCTACTGGACAATGGGAGTCACAGGCACCTTTCATCTTCGAGTCTCTCCAGGCTCTCGACGAATCGCGAGTAAACAAACTACGGGATTTTCTTACCCAATACCAAACCCACGAGTCCGATTCGGCCCAGCGTGTGCAGGAGAATGCTATGGAAACCCTGGCACTGATGCTCGAGATCGATACCGAAAAGGAAATCCAGTCTTTCGTGCACAGGGCTACAGCTGGAAAGGCGAAGCTTCCCACTAGAAATTCGACGCGCCAGTCTTCGTTTGCTGGCAACACACCTGCTGGTACTACACCTTCAACACCAGTGCCTCCGAGCACTGCCGACAGCACCAATCTGCCAGCTCCAAGCGCTCATACCGCATCTCCTGCACCAGTCACGGCCCCAACTTCATCCCATGCTGATGATGACATCAGCGAGACTTCAACTCCAACGGAGAAGCCAGGTGTGTGAACTAACCAGATCGCAATTGAACATTAGCTAACAAATCACAGGAGGTAAGCTTCGCCGCCTCGGTACGATGTTTGGTGGTCGCAGGAGACAGAGCATGCACGCTGGTTTCGGCCAGCTATCTCCCGGCAAGCTAGGACCCAGCTTCGGAAGATTGGGAACTAGCCACAGCCAGAACGATCGTGGCCCTTCGCCTAGAGCATCCTCCAACAACCTCCAAGAGCACCAACGACTGTCCTCTCTGGCGGAAACCCCTGATATGCCGCGGGCACCCGATAGCGAAAACGACACACCCAAGCCTGACTCGCACGAGAATACGAACGGAGTGTCGCACAATGGAAATCTGCTCGACAGCCCGATTCCACAATCGGCTGGAGGCGTCAACGGCAACCACGAACTCGATCTATCGAACGTCCAGCCACCTCCTGGACCTCCTCCGTCGCACAAGCAAGAGCCATCCGCACCGCAACCGAACGCAACCAAGGACTCCGAAGGATTTAACGTTCCGCCCCCTATGAACGATCCGATTTCCGAGGCTCAACGGGAGGCTAAGCAGGAGTCTGGCGAAGACCCCGATCAATTACTCAAGGTCAACATCCAGCAGACACCTGTCGAGGATGAGGACCCTGACGCTAAGCTGGCTGCGCTTTCTAGTGTTGCAAACAGCCTCAAGCTTGGACCTGCCACTCGTCGCAGTGGTACAGTTAGAGGCCGTCGTGACGTCCGTCATACGATGTATGTGCCGCCGCCTAACCTACCAGAGAGTGGCACCGATTCTTCTATAAGTGCTCTGCCGGTGTCTCCTGTTCTGGCACCATCTACCTCAAAGGGAAGCGCAGTTGCTGCACTGGCGTCCGAGGCCAGCATTGCCGGTACTTCAGACACACAATCCGTGAGATCGGGTAACTCATTGGGTGGTCTCAACCATCCTCAGCACGCTCAAATGACTGCTCCTGGTCTGAACTCCTCCATTATTGAGAGCGTGTCTGCTATCTTTGAGGATGGTGTCATCAAGTCAGCCTCCGTCACTGGTGAAGTTGCGTTTGTGAACAACCCCAGCGACTCAGGTGATGCTAAGAGTAAGTCGATTCCTACATCAACTCAATTCCAATCACTAACATGTTCAGGCTATGAAACCATCCGTATCAACAACTTTGCGGCCCTCGAGCGTATCGGCCCGAACCGCATCTTTGTGCAGAACTCATCTCCTGATAACAACGATCAGTTCAATCTTGACGTATCTCACCTTACCAAGACTGCTACCGGATTCTCGTATCGAGTATTCTCAGCGGAGTCCGACACTCCATCATTGGGCGAGCATGCTCCTATTCTTCTGAAGCCCGCGTGGAAACCCCAGGGAGACAAGCTAGGCTTGCTGCTACAGTACCAACTCAACCCATCCTCAAAGATCACCGCACCTGTGCAATTGCACAACGTGGTCATTGTCGCAACATACGAGGGTAAATCAAGTGGTGCTCAGACAAAGCCTGTAGGAATACACCTCAAGGACAAGCACCTCGTCTACTGGCGCATTGGCGATCTTACCCTTACCGCCGAGCCCCAGAAGATCGTATGCCGTATCATCGGCGCAGAGGGTGCAGAGCCTAAGCCAGGACATATCGAAGCTCGATGGGAACTTACAGCCTCTGGCGACCAAGTCGTTGGAAGCGGCATCTCCATCTCCCGACTCGACGAGGGCAAGGGTAAAGGCAAGGAAATCTCAGAGGATGATCCTTTCGCCGATGATAGCGCAAGCACAGAACAGAAGTGGGTGGACGTGCCAGTGACAAGGAAGCTTGTCAGCGGTAAATACGAAGGACGATAAACGGGGGTAGGCAGGGCTGTTGAATATTACCACGTGCATGGATAGAAGCCAAAGAAATACGTTTCTTGGCGGCGCATTGAATAGCGAGCGTTAATGGCTTGTTCGGGGTGAACCGTTTTATTCACTCTTCTTTCTCTTTTGTTCCTAATGTCTTTCTAACCTTATTTTCTTTGTATCCGTATTTTATATGTTTCTGGGCATTATCTTGATGGGAGAAAAGGTGATAGTGTTGCTGTGATGGGTGGACTTGCACAAAATGGAGGATATATCAAGCAGTTGAATCATCAAAAAGGACGTTGTATGTCCAAAGTATTCTTGTTCCATTTCGCTACGTCTATACATATCCCCCTTTTATCCTTCCTCATGAATCCTAATACTCCAAAATAACACCATGTTCCTCTTCTTATAACGGGACGTAAAGGCGTTCGCTCATGATAGTGATGTGGATTTATCGCTAATTTCAGTCCGACTTTTCTGCCAGCTTTTTCGCTTTTTGGCTTACTTGGTCCTTCTTGTACTTGGAGTACTTCTCGCCCAAGTACCTCACTGTTCTTGAGATGCCACCCATCAAAAGTCCCTTCACACTCTGCACTGTACTTGGCCAGTTGACTGTCTGCTTAATGGCAACGCGCACTGTCTCGTGAAGCTTTTGAGGTTCATCGGTAGCGATACGGCGCTCGAAGTCTCCTCCCTGCATCTTCTTGACAGCAGTACCATCATCGTCTGTGGAGGCCTTCATGAGCTCGTTGAACTCTCCGCGAGGAATGCCGAACCGCTTCTGATACTGGAAGTAGAGGCGTGATCGGAAGGTCTGAGGCAGACGTCTGACCATGTTACCGCGGCGCTTGGGGTCCATGTCCTGCTGGAGTCCGTTGTGGGGTTCAGGGTCCATGATCCAATCAGTGTCGTCAATACGGCAAGATCCTGTGAAGTCGACGTTGGGAAGTGTCTTGACGAGCGGCGCGTAGAGACGGCGGAAGTGGACGATGTTGTTGTCGACGATGTTTGTCACCTTGCTCTTGTTCTCCGTGGGAAGAGCCATGCGGGGATCACCCAGATAGCTGAGGCCGGCGATGGTGCTATATAGCTCGACCTCTGTGAATTCTGGAGGTAGGAGAAGTAGAGCGGTTCGGAGGGCAGCGATGAGATTGTGCTGGTTGGCGAGTCGTACACGAGGATGGTCGCGAAGAATCTTGACAGGTTTTTGAAGGCGACCAGCAAGATACAAGCTATCCCACGACGAAAGATCATGGACAAGGTTGTCGATACTTGTTACACCGTACTTGATAAGCATGCCATTGACCTCTACGAAGGGGTTGAAGTAGACTCCGGCACCCCAGTTTTGTACGCGCGAAACGGTGCCGGATCCCAGGGATGCAAGACCAGAGTAGTGGTTGCGATGTTGCTTCATGTTGATGGAATGCCAGTGCTCCACGTGCGATACTCCAAAGATAAAGTCGAGCACCTTGGGAGAGCCCTTTTGCGACTTGATGAGTGCCTCTGGAGGATTGGGGTGGACCGCACGAAACGCGGACTCGGAGATGTTGGCCTTGGCAGCGCTTTGAGGGAAGACTCCAGAGCCGTATGCGAAACAGTATACGATAGGCGCATTGAACTGGCGCAGCATGAGGCGCAAAGCTTCCTTGAGCTCATAGTTAATGACCATGTGCTGGTTTGCTCCAAAGAGGCGATGCGGCAGGTCAGCGAAGGTGCTGATTTTGGTATCGAGGTCCTCCCACTCTGTGCTGAAGATGTTGAGCTTGCTGGCTTTTGGTTCTGAGGATGCGCTGCTTGCGATGGATTCATCGCTGGTCTTTGCCGAGCTTGCCGAGCTGCTGGCACTCGAGGATTTTGACGAGTCGGAGTACCATCGCGGTGAGAAGGATTGTTGTGTTGAGCTTAGTTGTCGTGGGAAGATCGGGAGGAGGCGGGAGTGAGAGGGTCGAAGGGATATGGCTCGAGTGGTCACTGAGGACTATGAGAAGCTGTTAGAGGGAGGATGTAATGCGGATGGAGGGGCATCTGTTGGGAACTTACCCTGAGGCCAATTGAGGCCATTGCTAGAAAGTTTTAAGTGGTAACAGAAGATGCCAAGTATTGTGATGATAGCTATGGAAGTACAGGAAGTGGTGATACAACAGCTATAGCTGTGTTGGCTCTTAGGAATGCTCTAACAGCTACCTGGCGAGATGCTCCATGCGCGATAGTAAATGTCGAGCCAAGAACAAGACAGGTCAAGTTCAAAGACACGATTCCAGTGACCCTCGATCGGATGTTGAATCGACGTCAGTGGAGCTTGTACAGTCAGCGTATAGACGTTGAGTTGATCGTCGGGTCTGACGATATAGGCTTGACCTTTTTTGAAGCTGAAGCTCAAGCTCGACAGGTAGAAAATAGATGAAGTGGATCACGAGAGAATGTGGGATGGCCAATGAAGAGGGTCTTTCCCGGAAGAGACAGGGTCCCCTCCATCATTTCGTCAGGTACTGCTACGTCACTGGACGATTTAGAACTTGGCAACAAGAAGAGAGGAACATTCAAGAACGTTTTTACCAGGATGCGTCATTGATTGGAGAGATGGAGTAACAAGCTATACAGGGATGTTTTAAGCTGTTTGCTTGTGGCTTAGGTATGAAGCAGTCTAGCTCATGGTTGTAAGGTGAGAGCTTTGGCATTAGTAGAAGCTGGGTTGGAAAGTTGACTATGTTAGCAATCATTGTAAACTCATGAACTCATCAAGGTTTCATCATTTAATTGAGTAGCTTACTGGAACCCGTTGATAACTCTATAAACTACTGTAATAATTATTTAATTTTTATCAGATTACAACTAGCCAATAGATAACACAAAAGCCCTGGGAGGTAGTTTGACCGTTGTGAGTGGCTGATTGGGACATCTACCCTACAAGATTTAGAACATGTTAGGAAGAGCATGCGCGCTCCTTCCTCATCAACACCGTTCCAGTTCAGTGATTCACTGCTCAAGGCAGAAACGTTTCTGAAAGTATCTATTTGCTCCAAGGTATCAAAACCTTTCTTCATTCTTCATCCTTCATTCTTCAACCCGCCTCTCTGGAGCTCATGCATGGACCCATTGAGTCACGTGATGGCGCAAGCTGCTGTGGTGATTCTAAACAATGCGTTCTGCGACCGCGATTCCTCATGCACTCCATCAACTTTAATTAATAACCACCAAAATGCGATCATTCACGCCCAGCGGTAAAGATGGGCGTGGAAGCCGCAGAAGCTCCGTAACCAATAACAGGTTCAGGGCCAGTACTAGCAATATTGATCGCCCCCAAACCACACTGCGACAGTCCAGGGTAAGTCAACAACCAAAACAAAACAAAACAAACAATGCCGAGAGCGTCAATTGTCTCTGACCGCGAACCCATGATCGCAGATCGCATCCTTCCGATCAAGCACGCAACCGTCCTACAACCTATTCACTGGCGAATCCAACCTACCTCGCCCTGCCTCTCGACAAAGCCACGCCCCAGAATCTGTCCGCCCTGGCTCGCGCGAAAGTCATAAGGAGAATATGGCGCCTCCCGACGCGGACGAGTACGAGAAATACAGGCGGCAGATCGAGGCGTTGAAGGCGGAGATCGGAACACTGGAATATCGTATGCAGACAACCGAGCAAGAGAAGGAAATCGCCCTGTCAACAAATAACGGCAAACTCGAGCAAGCTCGTAGGAGAGAGCAAGATGAAGCCCAACAGCGACAAGCCGCTGAGGCTGAGCGCCAGAAAGCAGTCGAACAAGCCGAATCTCTACGAAGAGAATTAGAGGACGTCAAAGAGTCAGTCGAGGAGGATAAGAAGAAGCTAGAGCGCAAAGCTCGTGACGCAGAGGATGAGGCCCGCTTGCTTCAGGATCAGCTTGAGGACCTGTCCGCTGCCAAGGACGAAGCAGCGCGAATTGCCGACCGTAAGGCTACCGACATGGAGATGCAGATCGCAGCTGCGCAAAAGACAGTTAAAGAATTCGAGGAGGAGAATGAGCAGCGGGAGAACATCCTTCAACAAACACAAGCTCAATTGGCCGAAAAGGATGGTCAAATCGCCAACCTCGAAGCCGATGTTCTGCGATTGAAGGCACAGAGCGGCGACGCCGAGACGATGGATATCATTAGACAAGAACTTTCCGAACAGGTTCAACATATTCGCAACCTCGAGTCTACAAACCGCGATCAACTCTCCGAGCTCAAGCATCTACGAGCATTGAGCAAGGCAGTTGAAGTTGTCGAGGAAGAGAAGCGAAGTCTACAACGAAAACTGGAGTACGCGGAGACGATTGAAGCAGAGCTTACCGAAGCCCGTATCCAGCGACAGCGTCTTGAGGACGAGCGATTGGCCTGGTCTGCGTACCTCGAGAATGCTGCTGCGGCTGACGCTTCCGAATTCGACTCACCAGAGGCCGTGGCGAGAGCTCTGGTGGAGGAGCGCCTGAACAATGCCTCTTTCGTTGAGAAGGTGGGCGCTCTGCAAGCTGAGATGAGTGCAGCACAGAACACGATCCAGTCTTTGAACGAAGAGAAGGCTCAGCTCAAGGGCGAAGTCGAGAAGGCTAAGGGCGCGGCCACCGCAAACAATGCCGACAAGGCTCGCGTGCGACTTGAACGACAGCGTGCCATGGCTGTCAAGGAGGTGGAATACCTTCGCGCACAGCTCAAGACTTTCGATGTTGAGGACGAGACGCTTCAACCGGAGCAATTCGACCAAGCCCGAGCACAACGCGTTCAGGAGCTTGAAGAGCTCGTTGACCAGTACAAGAAGGAGGTTCAGACACTACACGCTGAACTTTCATCTCTTGAGCCTTCAGCAACAGGCACCCCTCAACCAGTTACCGGTAGCAAGCGATCGAGAGCAGAGGACGATAGCACACAAGAACAGCTTGGACAGCTTACAAGAAAGAAGCGCAAGCTGGAAGAGGAGCTGACAAAGGCTCAGAACAAGATTTCTCTATTGGAGAAGGATGTTTCTACAAGCCGCGAGCAATTGAAGGCTGCCAAGCAGTCAACACAAACACGCGTCCTGTCGCTCAAGTCAAACCCTACATCAGACTTTGAAGCGATCAAGCGCTCTACCCTCGAAGCTCTAAAGAAGGAGAACGAGGATCTTCTAGCCACACTTCGTGGTAAACCATCCACATCCATGATTCCCACCTCCGTCCTTGCCGCCATGGAGCGCGAAATCACAGCTGCGAAATCCGAAACAGCATCCGCCGAGAAGCGAACTCGTCGCCTTAAGGAAGTCTGGGGCTCCAAGTCCCAAGAGTTCAAGGAAGCCATCTTTTCCACGCTCGGCTGGACCGTGACGTTTATTCCCAACGGCAAGATGCGCGTTGAGAGCACTTTCTACCCCTCGCAAACCGACGAGCACGAGAACTCGATTGTGTTTGATGGTGAGCGCGGTACGATGAAGGTTGGTGGTGGTCCACGAAGCGATTTTGCGAGAAGAATCAGCGATCAGATTGGGTTCTGGGTTAGGGAGAAGGGATGTATTCCTGGGTTCCTGGCTGCGCTGACGTTGGAGTTTTATGAGGAGCATAGTAAGGCGACTAAGGAGGCTTGAACATGAGCCGGCTGCGGCACCATCACCTGCGCAGGCGAAACAATTTTGGGAGACACCGAGCACCCGAAGACCGATTTTGCAGCTGAGGCGGAGGCAATGAGCAGGGCGGCACTGTAAGCACCGTTACCTGCGCTGGCGAAACGATCGTGGAAACGTCTGGAAGACATCAAGCACCTAAAGATCGATCTTGCATCTCCTGGCTTCGCCTCAACTTCAAAGTGACGATTTTGTTTTGGTCGCGTCTTCGCTTCGTATCGACTTGAAGAGCATGCGAGCCCATCATCGCCGTCAACAAGCGATTCAACGCCAGCGTCTATGGCAACATATCTCCAGGTATGGAACATCCTAGTGTGAGAGTCGAGTCTTCACCTCCTCATGATGAGCATCATATGACGGAAGTAGAAGAACCTCGCGAGGGCCTGGCTACAAATGGAAGGGCTTCGCCTCGAACTCAAAGGAACGGCTTTGTTTTGGTCATGGCTTCGTCTCAACTTCAAGGGCCTGTCTACGAATGCTCAGGCTTCGCCTCGAACTCAAAAGGACTGGCTTTATTTTGTCTGTGAGGGCTAGGGATGTGATTTAATGATAAGATTAATACCCTTTGTACATTTGCCATTTTACAAAATGGAACCGGGCGTTGAGGATTTGTGTATATAGAAGATGGGCATAGGCATGGATGTCGAAGCCTGTCCGTATACCTAGACAGATGAGTTACTTTGTGAAATAATGGACAAAGTCTACTGTTTAATTTATTGACTTGAAGAAGCTGTTTGACTCATGCCAGCGATGTAGTGTTTCTTCTCCATGGTGAAAGGTCCGATCTTGCTGTCGCACTCGAGTCGAGGTATCATGGCTACCGTCGGCTGACTTTCACCAGCTCACTAACACTCTACATCAGTAGCATTGAGGCTATCCCCAAGACTACACCGAACATCTCAATAGCATAACTGTTACACTCAAGCATCAACAAACAATTAGCTCTTATCTCAACACTCCCATCGGAACGGATATCATCGCCTTCATTTGAACACAATCCACTTCCAAAGCCACCAAGCCAGCCGGCACGGGAATAGCAACCCGCAAAGTATCCACTAGGAACGATCCGTTGAGCCGCCTTTACGTTATAGACAACAGGGGTCTTGTCACTCCGACTCTTGAGGCTTATTATTATCTGAGTTCTTAGTTGTCAAGTAACGTAATTGAAGTGATAGCTATTTAATGGACGGGTAAATGTAATTGTATTGGGTATTTGTTTTTTGCAGTGGCGAGGTTCTTGATTGTCGAACCACTTTGGGATTGATCGACTGACGGCGTCGTTGAAAACGTTTTTTCCGTTTTTCGCTCGGGCCGAAGCAAGCCTTGATCTGTAAGGTACGGCAGGCAAGAAACGGAGATCGATCAGAGTAATCAGTCATTACTTTCAGGTACAGAGTCAATGATCGGCAGCTATGAGGACACATTAACTGTAATCACTATTAATAAATGTCTTTGACTGTCAAACTCAATTGAACCCTTCTTTTCATCACGATCTTCTCCAACTCTTGGATGTGGGGAAGTACGAAAAACTCCAAAATTTCTCTTACAATTTGGAGAAAGTCGATATTCTCCACACTCAATTTACACTCAAAAAAGCTGTAGATAACCTCAACCTTTCCCCATGGAGATTTACGTAAAGAAACCAAGTCAACACCCGGGGGAGACTCCCCTTTAGATCGTGGAGATACAATATCGTCAATTGGAAAAATTTTCCCATATCAAAAAGGAGCATGACTGAGTGGAGACCCTCTTCATAGCGTTTTTTTTTTTTTTTTACTATGGGCCCGGACCGGTTCTTGTTTTAAAGATCTTTACTTTATAATGGGGCGACCGAACTTGACTTTTCTTCTCCCTCGCTTTGTTTTGTTTTGTTTCCTGCTCCCTTGTAATTCTGGGTATTTCCAGATTCCGAGATTTACAACATGGCTGTCGAAAAAGTTACTGATGATGCTCCCGTTGTGGGTGAGAAGGGCGTCATGAATGATGCTGATGAGAGAGGTGGTCCTATTGTCAAGGAGCCTTTCACCGCAACAGGGGAGGAATATGAGCAAGATGACTTCATGACCAGAACGGGATTGAACGCCAAGTCTTTCACCAGAAAACATTATGGTCTGGGTCTTGTTGAGTTGGATCGTAAGATGAAGCCCAGACATCTTCAGATGGTTGCTATTGGAGGTTCTATCGGTGCTGGATTCTTTGTTGGTTCAGGTTCTGCTCTGAGCAAGGGTGTAAGTCAAACTCTTGATTTGTTATGATCCAATATTGACTTGAATCTTAGGGCCCTGCTACTCTGTTCATCGACTTCTTCCTCGTAGGAGTCATGGTCTTCAACGTCGTCTACGCCATGGGCGAATTAGCTGTCATGTATCCCATCTCAGGTGGTTTCTACACCTACGCAGCACGATTCATCGACCCAGCCTTTGGTTTCGCAATGGCTTGGAACTACACCCTTCAATGGGCCGCCACACTTCCTCTAGAACTGACAGTTTGCGCCATCACGATCCAGTACTGGGCCCCTGACTCAAATCCCGGTATATGGATCGCTGTGTTCCTTGCTGCGATCATCATTCTCAACATGTTCGGCACTATTGGATACGCTGAGGAGGAATTCTGGGCTGCGTGCTTCAAGTTGACATCTATTTCGATTTTCATGATCATTGCGCTTGTGTTGGTCTGTGGAGGAGGACCTTCGAGTGGAAGTTACGACACATACCAAGGATTCAAGCTGTGGCACGATCCAGGCGCCTTCAAGAACGGATTCAAGGGCTTTTGCTCTGTTTTCGTTACTGCGGCGTTTTCATTCGCGGGATCAGAACTTGTTGGACTTGCGGCTGCTGAATCTCGAAACCCGACTGAATCAGTCCCCAAGGCTATCAAGCAAGTCTTTTGGCGAATCTGTTTGTTCTATATCGTTGCGTTGCTGTTCATCGGTCTTTTGGTCAGCTGCAACGATGAGAATCTTCTGAGCTCAAGCTCTTACTCCAACAGCGCGGCATCACCCTTCGTTCTTGTCGGAAAGTACTCTGGTCTTCACGGTCTCGATCATTACATGAACGCCGTCATCCTGTCATCCGTCCTATCTCTCGGCATCGCTTCAGTATACGGAGGATCACGCACGCTTCTTGCTCTCGCACAGCAAGGTTTTGCGCCCAAGATCTTTACTTGGGTTGATCGTGCAGGACGACCTTTGCCATCCGTTGCGTTCATTATTGCATTTGGATGTCTTGCTTTCTTGAATTTGGATGCTGCTGGTCCTGTTATTTTCGATTGGCTTCTTGCTTTGTCCGGTTTGGCTATGCTTGTTTGTTGGGGATCTATTTGTCTTGCGCACATTCGATTCCGAGCTGCGTGGAAGTACAACGGCCATACACTTGATGAGATTCCTTTCAAGGCCATTGGTGGTGTTTGGGGATCGTGGGTTGGTCTGATTTTCGTTGTTCTCATTCTTATTGCACAGGTAAGTTTCAAGTTTCCCTCATTTTCTGACAATTATCTAACAATTCGCAGTTTTACGTTGCCATCGTTGCCCCAGTAGGCGAGTCAGGAATGGGAACTGCCGAAGATTTCTTCATGCAATATCTCGGTCTCCCTATTGTTCTGGCGTTCTGGCTCGGAGGATGGATCTGGAAGCGAACAAGCTGGATCAGTATCGAGAAGATCGATATCGATACAGGACGACGTGAACATGATTGGGATGCTATCAACGCTTGGCGGGCTGAGCTCGCTACGTTCCCTTGGTATAAGCGATTGATGTATACGTTGTTTTAGAGTTTACGTGGATATGATTGAGAAGATTTAGAGTTAATGAATTGCGAAAAGTTTTGGATTTCCGATATGAATTGGGATTGATAACTGGCCTATTGGATCTGTGAAGTAATTTGGTTCTTTGATTGAGTCTGTGCATTGTTAACCGTGTGTATATGTTCAAGTACATGTGGTCTTTGTCTTGTGGCTGAGGATATCAACAAAGGCTCAAATTCGTCTTTATAGACAAACATTATTGTTCTACACTACTCTTGAGAACGTCTCCATGTTCAGAACATAACGGCTGTTTTCAATACTCGACACAGCACCTACAAAAGCTACAAATTTCCCGTCGACTCATATTAACAAGATTCTACTTTCGAATCAAATCAAATCCAGTTCGAATAACCAACTCATTACTAACATGTCACAGATACCAGGAAAAATGGACGAACAAGGCGACGTCGTCATGGGAGGCACACCCGACTCCCTCCCAGAACCATCCCCCTTCATAACCATCCAAGCCAAAACAGCATTCGCAACCCATCTCAACTTCCTAATCAAACTAACTAGCGAACCCATCCTCCCTAATCTAGGCTCCGAGAAAGAACAAATCGAATTCCTCGTTCAAAGGTCACAGGCTGTAGCCGACCTTGTTCAACTTCTGCAAATCTGTTCCGACATACTTGCTGAGCTTGACTCACACTGGCCACGCTGGTCATGCCCAACTCATTATTAGAGAGATCCAGAAAATGGAGGAAGCGAAGGAAGACTAAATTGGCCAAAGAAGACCAGGAAAATGTGTTGTCGAATTGCGGGTCTTACTGATTATATATAACCCAACACAATACAATCTGTTTGAAGACTTTTCTAGTAAAGATTGATATCTTGATTAATAGGAACCTCATCAAGAACGAAAGTATGAAGATGCTTTGCCATGATACACGAAACCCTGTCTTTAGATTTGTAATGCTCATACTTTGTTTGTTAATTACATATACCTCTGTGCGGCAACGTTAGATAAGACCATTATGATGGGAATACCTCCTATCATATGTAACATCAACTTCTTGCCAGGCATAGTAGAAAGATATCCTGATAAGACCGGAGCTTTTTGTTGAACTCTCTCCACTTGATTGCATTCATACATAATGAACTACCTATTCAAGAACTTCGCCTAATTTCAACCTCTTGGCATGAACACGCAAGTATAACTAATCTGATGCTATTGCATGACTATAGCGATCTTTTCCTCAGAAAAGCAGGTTGTTAAGTATAACTCCATATTTTATGCAACATACTTATCATATCGGAGGTAATAATGGCCTCCGGTAAAGGCGGGGTTGATACAATTTTAACGTGGATCTCATAGACTCAACTTACATATAAACGGCCCAAAACTCAACCAAAATGGAGGACTCACAAACATCTCGCCCTAAATCTAAAATGAGCGAAGTAGCAAACTCCAACGTCGTTGTCATCGGCGGAGGCATCGTCGGCGCCTCAATCGCCTGGCACTTGTCCTCCGAAACAAACGTAACCGTCATAGCAGAAGACATCGGCGGCGTAGCAACCCCCAACTCCTTCGCATGGCTAAACGCTGCATCGACAGATAAAAGGTTTTACTATGACTTTCGTCTCCGCTCGATGAAGCGATGGAAAGAAATTGAACAGGTCTTTGATTCGCTGCCGATTCACTGGGGTGGTACAACGACATGGGATAAATCGCCTGAGGAACTTGAAGCTGCGAAGGCTAATGCTTCGGCTTGGGGTTATGATGTTATAAGGGTTGATAAGACGGAGATTGAGGAGGTTGAACCACATGTTGAAGAAGCTCTTTTGCCTGAGTGGGGACTTGCGTATGGACAGGAGGGTGCTCTTGAAGCTGAGATTGCTGCCAAGCAGATGATTGAGCAGGTCGAGAAGAGAGGAGGAAAGGTCCTCAAGACAACAGCTAAAGGTTTCACAAAGACCGATGGTCGTGTCAGCAGCGTTGTTCTTGACTCTGGAGAGACTGTTCCAGCCGACCATGTCGTCGTGGCCGCTGGCCTAGGAAGTGTCGCCCTCCTCGCAACAGAAAACATCAAACTCCCCCTCGAAAGCTCAGAAGGTCTCCTAGTCAACACAAAACCCACATCAAAACGCCTCATCAACGGCGTCATCAACGCCCCCGATCTTCACATCCGCCAAACAGTTGAAGGAGCCCTACGCTTCGGCTCAAGCTACGCAGGCGGCGACCTTGGTGATGACGCAGAAAAGACAGCCCTGGAACTCTTCGCCAGACTGCAAAAGTCAGTCGTTGGTGGTGATGAACTTGAGTATAGCCATTACACTATCGGAGACCGAGTTTTGCCGGTGGATGATTTGCCTATCCTTGGTGAGACTGGGCTTGAGGGACTCAGTGTTGCTGCTATGCATTCTGGTGTTACTAATGGGGCTCTTGTTGGTGAGCTTTTGAGTAAAATGATTTTGACGGGCGAGAAGGATCCGATTCTGGAGAATTTTAGGCTTGATCGATTCCCCTAAGAATATCACTTAGCCTCCAAGTAGCCAGTCAGCTTAAATAATATTGGTATGCGAGTGCAAGGTCTTTGTGCAACAAAACTCGGGAGTTCAATATGGATTATCGGGGTAGGTAACAGAAGAATTATCCTCTAAGACTTAGGTCACTACAATGAAGTCACTCAGATGCTTCTCTAAATTACCATAAGATAACCGAACTATTTGATCTCTTATGCTAATATCGGATAATTCTTCCGACACTGCGGGTTATGTAAGATACTCGAATCGCTTATATGATTTTGATTATGGACCTATGGTGGCAATCACTAGTGATCGAATTGATCGCCAGTTCATGTTTGAAAGGATTGAATATTCTTATTTTCCTGCTAACCCTTGGGTATATCTGCATTCTAGGGTTTACTTGAAAGAGACACCAAATTTCAACAAGCCAGGCAGCCTTCCTTCTTACAGTTACCAAGTTCCACCCCAACTAAGGATGAACCAACGAAACCAAACGCGGAAAAGCGTCTAACCAAGGAGGTCCCAGCTTCCAGTTATTAAGATCACATGCAATAGCCTCAAACTCGGGGCTAACGCAGACCTGTCCACCTTCCATCGTCATGAGCGAACACCCTGGCGGCCACTCCAGCTGCAAAGATTCGAGATACATCTTGACAGAATGTCTCGACTTGATACGTGGATTCGTACAGAGAAAGTCGCGAAGATCGGGCCAAGGGATGTAATCAATGCTCACGGGATGGGGATATGTATTTTGAACCTCGGTTGGCAGAAGCCACGGCGGCACGTCCTTGAGCGTCATAGGATCAGGATGTAAGCGCCACTATTAAAGGTTAGTTTATGGTTCATAGGATTCAAAAGGAATACGAACCCTCATAAGTCGATAGGCAAAGAAATAAACGCCAAACAAAGTCTCCACACTGGCCATCTCGAACCCCTTGAGGAAGGAGGTAAGAAAACATGTGACAGCGTTGTCACCGTACGAGTGAAGCGTCATATTAGGCAACGAAGGGTTCCGAGGCAGGGATCGCGCATGAAGAGGATCCTGGGGAAACGCTGCATGGGTTTCGTACAGGATGGCGAAACTGCGGTACTCCAGACAGTCGGACTGGGAGTGATGCTGCACTCCGCATCGACAGTCCACGTGCGATGGCGTGGGGAATAAACTTGACATGACCTCGGGTGGTGGCATCTGGATCTCGGGCTCGGGATGAGGCGCTTGTGCTGGTGTCGGTCTACCTGTGCCGTTTGATGTTGCAGATCGCGTTGCGGGGAAGTCCGGGGTCTCGGTGCTAGTATCCATCTCGTACGCTTCACCGGGGTTTTGACCTGTTGAAAACACATTCCCAGCCTGTCTTTGACTTGACCTTTGCTGTTGCTGCTGTTGTTGTGAAGCCATCATTTCAGCACCCAACTGAGGCAACGTCCTCAACTGCGCAGAAACAGTATCCAGATTTTTTCGAATCTGCGCAATATCCGATTCCATTCTTTCCATTCTCAGTTTATGCTCCTGACGATTCTCTCTGTGCTTGACGCGGTCGGCCAGTCGCTTCTGGCTCATCTGAGCCTCTGTGCGGACCCGTCGCTTGGACGAGCCGCTTGGTGGAGACGCAGACATAGAAGGTATGTAACTTTAGTGGTCTTGATTAGGGAGGTGAAATAAAAAAAAAGAGTTTTGTTTGGGTCCGTTTGAATCCACTTGTTTCTGAGCGAGGGTTTGAGTTGTGAGTTGATTGAGTTGAGATTCAAAGTGAGAAAAGGGGCGCGTCGACGTCGACCAGTTAAATAAAAACCGAAAGGGTTCTGGACCAGAAGAGTAGCAGGGGTTGCAGACACACTGAGAGAGGATGGTATATGAGGCCCCTCGTGTCTAGACTTGGCAATCTATTCTGAGGTTAGTATTGACACTAGGTAGGTATGATAGATGTACTGTAGGTAGACCACCTACTACAGTCAGTGGTAGTGGTAGTAGGTAGAGAAAAAAAGGAATGAGAAAGCGTTGAATTTCTCTTGGGTGTGTGAGTTTCTGCCACGACCGACGGGAGAGCCGAAACGCGGGGTAAAGGCCGAGATGAGCACTCACTCTTTTCCTCTTCTGTTCTAGCTCTGCAAGGATTAAAAGAGTTTCTGTTGGGAAACCGTTTTGTTGATTTAAAAGTTAAGAGTTTGATTGGTCAGCTGAGATCAGGAACTTGTAGCATTTTGACATTCATAAGCAGATGACAGTTTAGAAATTAATATAGCCGGTTTTAGAACATGTATGCTCTGTATTATCCGTGCTAATAATAAGGGTTGTGAGAAACTAAACCCAACAAAGTAGCCTAAAGACGATCCGCACATCCCTGGTCTCTCCAATCGATAAGGGTCCAGTCCAGAGTCTGGACGAACGCATCATTCTCCTACACCAAGTTCAAACCAACTGGAATCTGAAACATAAACGAAACTATAAACTCAGTACCCTATCCTCAGGGTGTCATAAGAATTGCCCCCCGACAGCATAAGAGACGAAATAATTTGATCACCTTATGCTAGCTTAGACTAGTATTTAGGCTACATTATTTCTGTAGCCTAAGTCTCGAGGGACATTTCTTCTGACACCCACCTGCCTTTTTAAACTTCTGTCACTATAAAACGAACAGGGTTTCGAAACAGTCTGGTAACGTCATAGTTCGTCTGATAGTCAAGATATAAAACACAAAAAGCAAATGTCACATTCGTTTCAAAAAGTGTATATCTGCAGGATGGGTTTTGAGTTCTGCACCTGTTACAAAAATAGAGACTGGTTGTCATCCGATCACTCAAACCCTATTCGCTAGTCCGTCGCCTCGGGCTTCTGCCCATACACAACGATACTAAACCAAGATTAGTCAGACAAGACCTCAAACTCAGATACTATACAACTTACATAGGAAGATAAGCGTGGATCTTAGGATCCCTAAGCTGCTTCCTGACCTCGGCACAAAATAACAAAGTCTCCTCTTTAGTCCATTTCAACGCCCGCGTGAACAGCCCCAAGGTCAAACCCTCAAGCCCTCCATCCAAATTCGCAAAGCACCAAGCTCCCATCTCTTTGTAGTAAGGATCTTTAGGCCATGCGCTAAGCGGCCACTTGAAATGATGCTCTTTGATATTGATGAACCCGGCCTTTTGCACCATAGTTTTATAGTGCCGGGGCGCTTCGGCGGAGCGGTTGAGAACCTTACTACCTTCGCAGAAGTAAGTGCCTAGTTTAAAGAGTTCATGGTGAGGTTTGAGCGTGTTGTCGTTGGACTTATACGGCGCAACGATGTCTTGCATTTCGAGCCATCCGCCTGGTTCGAGCGCGCTACGAGGAGAGTTAGTATAGCCTTAGCGAGCTATGATGTGTTGTTCAACAAACTTGAATGCTTTTGAAATGTAGGCGTCATAGTCTTCGAAGCTGCCTGCCATGACACGGCTAAAGATGAAATCGAATGGCTTTGTCCAAGTCCAGTCTTTCTCTAGATCGTCGACCTCAAAGGTACAGTTCACAGAGACCCTGAGCCTCGGTCAGTATGTAATCCAATAGATGGACAGAAAACTTACATGCTTGGCTGAGTTGGGCTTAAATCGACCCCGATGACCTATGAAATCAGCAACCTAATTCAGAATCAAGGGAAACGACGTACCTCCGACTCAGGAAATGCATCGGCTTTGAGAAGAGTCAGTAGGAACACAAATTGTCATTTCTTAGACTCACCATATTCGATAGCCCAACATCCAGTCCCGGTGCCCAAATCCAGAACTCGCTTCGCAGGTTCGTTGCCCTTGGGACACAGCGCGAGACTTCCACGCAGGGTCAGTAGCCAGATGTTATGCTGAATTTCTCTACGATCGTCAACACGCAAATCAAGAATTGTATAAGATACTCTTACCCATTCGTTCATTCTCTCGTTGATCGTTCGGATAAACATATTCTGTCATATGTCAAGTCCATATCACGCCACATTCTGGAATAAAACTTACTTCCAGCGCTCATGGAGTGGTAAGTTCGACCGTTCTCAATCTGATACTGAAGAATGCTCGACCGAAGAGAAGCAACAGAGTCGGTAAGTAGCTGGTAGGGGTAAATTTAAGTGGAAGTTGAAGAATCACCAGATAAGCTAAACTCACCTGAGAGATGGTCGAGTCTCCATCTGAGAAGGTATCAGCGTGCTTTCACAAGTCAGTACACGCCGGCCCAAGATGATTTATTCTCTGATACTCACGATAATCTCACCCTCTTGGGCGACCCCCTGGTCTTCGAAAACCATCTTAAAAAGTTAAGAATTAAGTTTCCACATTCGCAAAAAACCTCTCAACCCCTCACTTTAAATACCAAAGTTATTATCATCTTATGTTGGTAACTCCCTATAACCGATCATGCACTTGCCAGGGTACTGTGGTGTTTTTGACAGTTCTGATATCCCTGCTTCGTAAAATACAACCAACATGCATGTTTCTGACAACCAATATATCATTTATCGAATATGATCTCCATAATTCAAAAGGAAGTTCGGCCCGGTGATATGTCTTGCCGATATATCATGCTCATTCTTTCCATATATGTTATAGGTAAATGGGTCAGGTCTCTCTTCGCATTCTTGGCCAAAAATGTCCCTTTCCCATCAATCTCAAAGAAGGTCACAATGCAGAAAAGCTGGTACAATCAGCCTATAGGCCGTTTCCATATCTGGTACCAGCTCGGCATCAACCAAAAATCCAGCAATCTTCTTAAACAGTACATCGTGAACCGTTCCGTCACCAGAATGATTCTCGGTTACACCCAGAATTTCCTCTACCTGAGAAGCTACAGCGAGCATAAATATCGAAAATAGTTCCTGTGCCCAAAGATATAACGGATCTGTCGTTATGTAGTCAGCGACGGCGAGTTCAACGGTTTTATCTGGCGCTTGTCCTTTTCTTTTAACACGATTCTGTTAGCATTGATATTGCAAGTGGAAGGTCGGATGTGCTATACCTGGAAAGTGACGAGAGGAACATGCCAAAACACCAGAAGTCTCCGCATGGCCTCCATCTATATGTACCAGGGTGCTCAGGACCTTTCTCTCTCTCCTGCATCAGAGCCTTCTCAACTTTGAGGCTGGGATCCTGTAACCACCGTTCAAGTTTCTCAACCTCTTCTTGGACTCCTTCAACTGAACTATGTCCCACGATGCGTCTGGAAAAGTTGTAAGATATGTAAGATATATCTGCCTTGGGGTTGTCATCCAGAACTGCCCGGGAGCACGAAGAGAGTGATAGAATGGCCATCAAATATTCCGGTTCCAGTAGCGTCCAGGTCGAATCCCCATTATTCTTCTTCTCACTCGAAAATATCTCGGATTGCTTTCTGGATTCTTGTTTTCTGAATTGCAGTCGGAGAGGCTCGGCGCAAACACTGGTCAAGCCATGTTCCGAGAACTGGCCCGATCCAATATCGAATCTCCAAACAATATCCATAGTCGGGTTGCCTGTAGTAAGAGTACCTTCTTCTGTTGACATCAATCGCGCAAGTTCTGGGCTCTTCCAGCGTATTACCCCTTGTTGGCTAATCAAATTAAATACTTGCTCAAGGACCTTTTGAAGGGACGTTGAAATTTGCAAAGCTTCTTCGTCGTCCGTTCCTTCTATGTCGAACCTTACAGCTTCAATGAAAGTAAAAAGTGGTTTATGTTCAGCAGGAAGACATTTCTTCACTGCCGCGAGAGGAAGCACCGTCAAAGTTGTACTCAGAGGGGTGGTTATTGGAACAGAAGGTTGGGCCTTGAACAGCCTTTCCGGAACTTCTTCGTAGGGGGATGAGCCGATCGTCATGGTTGACGATATCAACTGCCAGAAGTTCTTCAATTTTGGACCCTGAGACAAAGAGGTGTTGTCCTGCGCTTGATCCGTTAGAAAGAGAGCCAGCCACGCGAGTTCATGACCTTCTTCAGCTGGTATAGCTATTGGATGCTCGCCTAGACCGCGTCTGACCCATGATCTGATGGCCGTGATGGCGAGAGTTACTCCGAGTTGAACAACAGTGGCAGACCAATGCAGAGCGCGGAACCCGACAAATTGGACAATGTATCCGGTTATCGCTAACAAGGCTGAGCAGGTAGAAAGAAACCTGGCAACTGTTGTTTAGTAATTTCACCTCTAAAGAGCCTCTCGACTTACCTATAATCCTTCTCCACTCGACGAGACGTTCTGACTGTTTGGGTTCCATTGACATCTGCATTAAAGATGGCATAAGCTGGAAATTTCTGGTCCCCGACCGTCCTTGCGCTTTGAAACCAGAAAACCCTGGCACCCCTTCCTTTTCCTTTATCCGACACACAAAACTCATGTTCTTCGGTAGTGCCTTCGATGACTCTGCCGCAGAGCATGGTCCCGAGGATCAAACAGATCGTTCCAACGCAAAAGCAAGGATATCCATAGACGTCAGGAGAACCATCTTCTACTTTCCATTGCCACCGAAAGGTGATGAGTGCTGGGAAAATTAGTGCCACAGATTGGAGCAGAATACTCAAAGCGGTCCATGACCATAACTCCCACTTTGGTACCATAGCTTGAGGCACGTTCAATGTGAGACTCGGGGCGGTATCGTTGAGGATACTGCATAACCCATAGGGTATATCGTTAAAGCTATCGCCGCTGTTTTCGTCCCAAAAGAGCATCAACATATTGGCAGTGCCAATGTCGCAAACCCTGCCATCATCCATAGCCACGAGCATCTTCGCATTTTGCGAGTCTCCAATCAGACGGACAACCTGTTGACCGCTCCACATCTCGCAAACGTCTCCTGATGTTGATGACAACAGTTCTTGTTCGGCCACTGAGTGACTTTCCCGTGCTCTTGAACTCTGCGCTTAGTATTTCTGTACCAGGTAGGTCTTGTGGATAACTCACCTTCCAATGAGCGCCTTGAGCCTCTTGTCACCTCCGACACGTATAGCACTGACTATGATGGTAACCACACCAAGAGGACCCATTGCCAATAGGATATTATCAGCCCATCCCATACTCATGCTTAGGAACTGAATCGTCACCTGCTCACCGAACAAAGTGAGCAGCGGTGCGAGGTCGCTAAAAAGATTATTGGAGAAGTCATTGTCAAATTCAGGCATCACCACTTTTAGGCAGTGAGTTTCGAGCGAATGGAAAGTGAAGTTTCTGAGAATGAAAAATGATTGTAAGCTGCGATGAAAAGCATACGGCAGGATCAACGCAACTACCTCAGTACGAGGTAGGCTCCTATTTAAGATGCCTAAGCCCCACCGCACATGCACGTACAACAGGACAAACCCATGTACGCTCAGACGTTCTTTCCCAAAAGCAACCACGAGTAAGACCGATAAGTGACTCATAATCCTAGACATATGGATCACCACTGCAAGTCCTCCCCAGTCACCTTCTCCGAAAAACTCCACAACTTCTCAGCCTCACTGCTCGAAACAGCAAGAGATCTCGCTTTCTCATTGATCTGACACTCAGCAAGATAAGTTCCATAATTCTCACTTCCCTCATGAGTCTCACCAACACCGACGGCCAACTTCGGGTCCAGCGCCGCAACAAGACCAGTCGAGGCTCCTGCACCCACGGACTTGATAGTGTAGAGACCATCTTCACAGAGCTTTGTCGCAGCTTCGATGATCTCCTGTGGAAAGTTCCTTGGAAGTTCGGTGGTCATTATGACACCTGGATGGACGGCAACTGAAAGGATTCCATGCTTCTGGAAGAGACGTTTGTTTGTGCCGATGCTGAAGAGGACGTTGGCGACCTTACTCCTATCGTAGCCATCTAAGGGAATATAGGGCACGTCCTCAGCATTGTTGTAACCCCAGAGTTTGAAAAGATCATAATTTGGCTGTTCATCTTGTGGGAGATCTTTATTCTTCTTGTCAAAATTCATGTCACTCCAGCGCATACTGGAAGACATTGGAGAGGCAGAAGTGATATTGACGATCCTGACAGATCCCTTGGGCTTGTTTTCTGCCGCCTTGATGAGTTTAGGCATAAGGAGACAGGTGAGCAGCCAGTGTCCAATATGGTTGGTCGCAAGTTGCAGCTCGATACCATCTTCACTAAGAGTACGTTCCTGAACAGCCATTACAGCAGCGTTGTTAACGACCATATCGATGGTCGGGATATCGGACAGCTCTTCTGCAGCCTTCCGAACAGACTTCTGGCTGGAGAGATCTACCTCGAGAAAACGGTATGTGACGTCAGGAAACTCAGATCTGAGAGCGTCGATACTCTCCTGGACTTTGGCTGGGCTGCGACCAGCGAGAATGAGCAGAGCTGGTGCTTGTGTAGCCTTGAATCGGTTAGAGGAACATTCAAATCTAGTGGATAGTGGTATACTTGCAAATGCCTGGGCAGTTGAAAATGCAATCCCACCGCGGTTTACACCGGTTATGAGAATAGTTCTGCCATGGATACCATCAGCGAAGGCTTTGGCAACATCGACGGCTTCGGTGTGACTTCCGAAATCTGAGTAGGTTGTAGAAGCCATGTTGGATAGGTGTCTTTGAAAAAGATTGGATGGAGAGATGGAATTATGTTGAGTAATGTAAATGTGAGTGTTCTTAGTTTATGTTTGATGATTCTCATTTTCCACCGGGTTCACACTCTTTTTATACCTAGATGATGTCCTCATGTCGATAGATTCTTTGTATGCGTTCATGTATACAAGTGGATACCGACCAATAAGAGACTTGCTACCCAATTGGGAAACTTAGTTGAGCCGCAGTTCCTACGCCGCCATCCTTTCATCTTGGCCAATGGGAGACTTATTACTCAATTCGGTTAGAGCTTCTACGTAACGGTGATGAATCTTTATTGGTTGAATCTTATTGAAGGACGACATCATATTAAGACGGTGGAAAGGTTCGTCGGACTTAAGATTATTATCAAGGGATTGGCTCATGAATCGACCATAACTCCATTACTTAACTCCATATCCACACTCCGCACTTTGTCCCACAGCCTTTGTCCTGATTCATCATGAATCACTGTTATCCAGGGAAACCTGGCCAAGCAATCCCTCGCATCCTTCCACGTTACCACACCGATCCTTGGAGCTTCCTCACGCAATCTCGTGATTATCCACTCCTGGTCATCTCCCTTAGGGACAGATATACCTCCCAACATCAGAAGCCAAAACGAAAACTCCCCATCCGCTATGTACAAGGCATCTTTGATACAGGCCGCAATTAATCCCGGCTTGGCAAGACGACTCTGGTGATTGTTCCAAAATGTAGACATGAGGAATACCAATAATCCTATATGATATGCTGAGTCGACATCGTGTATCTGTCTGGCCTCGTTCAATGTTCTGAATCCCATGAGTCTGTAGCAGACGGACACCAATATTTCTTGAAATTCAATCACATCAAGAGGCTTTTTGTCGATGTGTTTGTTGAAGAGCCTGCAGACTCCCATTAGATCTGAAAATGCTTCCTTGAGTTTCTCGTCCAGTTCCGGTATCTGGATATATTGAGCATCCGGGTTGCTCTTTAACGTAAAGTCTCTTGACAATAAAATCTTCTGTATCTCAGTCATTTTATTGCGATAGAAGAGCGGCTGGCCGCCTTGTTGCAAAGTGAACAGAATATCAGTCCTTGTGAAAGTCAGTACCAAATTCACTCGCATAGCTGATTTTCAAGTTACTACTCACCGGCAGATCTTGGTGGCCACAGCATCATCCTCTATATTTTCCAATCCCCCACGAAGATCAACAATCTTTTTCATGCCCTGAACGTGAGCTTCAGCATCAGCGTAGTGTCCCGCTACTTGCTCATGATTAATAAGAGCCATCACAATAGAGAGCGTCCCATCAGATAAAGCATCGCTACTGTTGAGGCGTTTTGCTAGTGTGTCAAGGGTTTGAGATAGGCAGGATAGGGATTTTGGACAGCCGTAGCCTGCGCCGAGATATGTTTCGTTTGATGATTGAATTAGAGCTAATGAGCATTCATATGCTGCCACCGTTAGCATATGTCTTGTGAAGGTTTAATAAGAGATCTTCATACCGGGCTTGCTGAGAAACATGATTTCGAGCCACCGCATCTTATACTGCTCGATATCAAAACCCATCTGAGTCGGATATATCTGGTTGATAGTGAAGGTGAAAACTAAGTTTGTCGTATCAGCTAATATCATACACTCGATGATTAGTATGGCTCACAATCATAAATAGCTTTGCTAGCGATCTTAGTCATCGGTACAGGAAACGGAAAGGTGAGGAACTGAGTGCCGATAGGTCGTTCTATTCTCTCCATGGCACGATATCGAACGACCTGGTTGGCTTTTGACGGTCGGTGGAAAGTTTTGCCTGCATTTTTTCCTTTCATTACATGGCGTCGCATTAGTTTCTTTGAATTTCTATCGGCTTGTAAGCCGTCCACGAAGAAGAATGTCTGTTCCATCCTGTCGTTGATTGTATGTAAAAAGGAGTTTGGTGGGGTGATGTCAGCGTAAGCAGCTGCAGCCTCTTTGTTGGTTGAAGTCTGCTTATTAATCGCAATCAACTCCTATCGTCATCGACTTCACAAGGCTCAAAGACTATGATATGTTTGAATAATGATAATATGTATTATGTTCATCTCGTAACTCATACTTTTGTACGTATTCTACAGAACCGGTCCACTAATAGGAACCTCATCAAACGCTCAACTTCTCATCAACTCATCATCAACTCATAATACAGGAATAATTAATTGTACATCAGACCTCCTTAAACCTCAACAGCACCGCAAGGGCCACCGTGAGCGTGGGTGTGAGCGCTGGTGCGCTTGAAGATCTGAGCATGGTCGGCATCCCGGCGGCGGGTAAGGTGGTTCACTGCGGGAATACCCTTGAAGCTCTTGGCGTACTTGGCAACAGAGTTGGCAATAGCCTGTGTGTTGACGAGGAAAGCCTCCTTGTTCAGGTTGTTGATGTCATCACCAGCCTTGTGGTAGTTGATGTCGTAAGCGACACCAGCCTCACCACCGAACTTCTTAGCCTCCTCCTCAGTCTTGAGCTGCTCAGCACCGGTGAAGAGACCACCGGAGGGAATACCGTTCTCAATAAAAGCGGCGTAGTCAGAGCGACCGCTGAACTCGGAGGGGACGGATTGGAGACGCTTGGTCTTGAAGAACTTCTCAAAGTCCTTCTCGATGGCGTCGGAACCAGCAGGGCCGGTCAGGTTGAAAGCATCACCATCACCGTCGTAGATACCGTAGACGTAGTTGGGGCTGGCAATCATGTCGAAGTTGAGGTAAGCACGGATCTTGGCGATCTCGGTGTCGGAGCTGTTGATGCTCTTCATGTAGGCGTAAGATCCGAGAAGACCGAACTCCTCAGCAGACCAGAAACCGAAGCGGACGGCGTTCTTGACGCGGTACTTGGTAAGAGCCTTGGCAACGTTGAGAATACCAATGATACCAGAGCCATCGTCGTTGATACCGGGGCCAGCAGCAACGGAGTCGGAGTGGCCTCCAACGACGAGGACGTTGTCGTGGTCACCCTCCTTGGTCTCAGCAATGACGTTGAAGGTGACACGGTTCTCGACAGTAGCGTCAACGGTAAGGTCAACGTTAACCTCACCAGCCTTAGTCTTAGCAAGGATAGCCTCACCATCCTCCTGGCTGATACCAACAATGGGAGCAAAGTCACCGAAGGGCTCACCCAGAGTACCGCTCAGCTCGCCAGCAACGTTGTTGTAGACGATGACAGCAGCAGCGCCGGCAGTCTTACCGTTGGAAGACTTGGCAGAGAAAGCACACTCTCCACGCTTGACAAGGACGACGTTGCCCTTGGACTCGGCGGGGAAATCGCTGGCCTCACAACCAAGGTTGGAGGCAACGACGAGAGGACCAGAGGCCTCACCAGCGGGGGTGTAGGTCATGATGGAGGCAGCGATGTCAGCGCCGTCGGCCTTGAGGGCGGCAGTACCGGCAGAGTACAGCTCAGTGAAGGGCTGCTTCTTGACGTCGTAGTAGTTCATGGCCTTGAGGGTGTTGTAGAGGTAGTCGACGGTGGCGTTGTGGCCCTTGCCTCCAAAGACGCGGGTGTCATCGTTGGCATCGGCAATGTCCTGGAGCTTCTGGGCACCGGCCATGAGACCCTTCAAGGTGATGTCCTTCTGGAGCTTGAGCTCGTTGACCAGAGGCTTCTTGGTGGAAGCGGTGGCAAGGCCAGCCAGGGCGAGGACGGTAGAGTACTTCATCTTGAATGTGAGACGACGGAAGAGAGTAGAGGAGTGAGGAGGTGAGGTGAGGAGGGGATTGTTGAGGGTGGAAATCGATTGATATTTATATGTTGCAGATCGTCATCTATCTGCCATCTTGTCAGTCTATCTCTGTCGCTGGGCGAGTAACATTGCATACCAATACCAAGGCCTGCACCGTAGTCAGTGCAACAGTCCAAGTAGACCTTGTCTAGGCAAAAAAGGCTATGCTGTTTATTGATAGGATGAAGTCGTTGAACTGCACGGCACTTCTGCATAGCACAAAAGAAGATTGCACCAATGAGGTGTTCCTTCCGATCACGGCGCTGACCCAAAAGAGGCAGTTCCAGGGATGGAAATGGCGATCGAATCTTGGCGTCTGTTCTCCTTCCCCGCAGGAACTGCCTGTTCCAGGATCTAGCGCCGACTCAAATCACACCCCGTCCAGGAACTTTTGGAGGGTTTCTCTTGCCCGCTGGCTAATCTTTCCACTAACTATGTTGATAACGGCAGGTCGCAGGGATAATGATTACTTGGCGGGGCTTTTGTGAGCGTCCGAGATAGCACGCGATTGACTAGGCATTAAGAGTAATAATAAGCATCATTCAAGCTTATTCGTCCTTCCCGAGATAGACAACCTCTATCTTTGTCGCCACTGGGAATATCTCATGATTAATGGCTGGGCAAAATGCTCCGCTCTTTTTAGTCTTGTGTTTACTATCAATTTGTCTTGTCTACCTCGGCCAACTCTTGTCAAGTCCCCCGGCCCCATCTAGATAGAGAGGAGACTCACCGGTTCTTTTGTACGAGCCTTGTCCGGGGTAAAAACAAGGTTAGCCTCCGCCGATAGATAAGAACCTTGCACGCAATTGAGTTGTGCCACCTTCAGCCAAACGTTATATCCGTTACCGTATCTGTAGTTGTTATCCGTTCTGTGGCTTTTTCTGACGATGATCTTGTCCTACTATGAAAGAAACATTTACGGGCTTCACCGATCGAGCGTTGCATTCGCTGCACCTGTCACGGTTTATAGAAATGATCTTCTCTATTGTACATGAGTAGTTCGTTGCGGCGACATGTGCTGTAACCCAGCCTTGTGAGGCGAATTGATTCTGAGAGCGGGAATGGGCACAAGTTGGGACAAGATCTGGATGGTACTCTGCAGTTGGCCACCTACTGTAGGCATTGGCATTTGCTTGGCTGGCAGCTGGCTGGTCCTGTTAATGGCAAATTATACATGTTACCAAGAAACGGAATGAAGGATGAAGGAACCGCAGGACGGAAGATAGCCGGTGTCGTTCCGTCCGTCTATCGTGTGCGTTGCATGGGATCTACCTGCCAGACAAACATTAGTCTCCCCGCGTTACATCAATGAATGCGGATGAAGACAGTTTCTTGGCAAACGCCAACGTCTCACCGCGCATTGTGGTAATTAAACTTAAACTTGTCCACCGACTGTTTTGAGCTGCGGTCAAGACCAATGAGAGTCGCCTGGAGTAAACTTTGTTTTTCCATTCTTCGGTGCATCAGAGGCTTCGTTGCAAGGTAAAGCATGTGAAGGTTTGGGATATATGACTCTGGTCACTTATTAATAAAACCTAGGGTCTTCACCGCAGAACCCTTGGGTATTCGGTATTATCGTCTAGAAGCTTATATCCAGCAGCCTTCTGTTTCGACATATTAGAGACTATTCTACCTTGTGCTAGGTTTCTTCACTTGTATATTGTGACATATTCATGATATTTATGAGTTCTTTTGCATTCATCGATAGCGATTTCTATCTGTTTCCCTTGGGCCTATCTCACTTACTCCTTGAAGTCATATGCTGCGCTGACCATGTTTGAGCCTATCGTTGTAAGAGCTCGTCTGGTGACAAACATATGTAAGCAATGTAGTAAGCTACAACTAATCAATAGAATTGGAGCAAGGGCGAATCATATTCATCGAATTCAATATGTAAGAAGACAAAAAGATGATGTTGTGAGGGGTTGCGCTGATAATGCAAATCTTGTATAAATACCAAGGCATCATTCGAACCCCTAGCCGACTTATCTCTGCCAATATTCCAAGTCAAACGGGAGGCTCTTGATTATCAACCATTCGATATAGTGGCTCAGACCCAGTCACAAGCAACAATGACATCCAACAGCGCGCCCAGCAATTTCAAAACCGAAGAGTACAAGGCTCTATACCAAGCATATCTCGAACGCTGCAACGCACACGATTTTGAAGGCATGAAACCCTTCTACAAATCACCATTAAACGTCATGGACAAACCTTTGGATCCAGACGATGTCGTCGCCCAGTTCAAGCCTCTGGTGGTAGCATTCCCTGATTGGAAATGGCACCTACGACATTTGACCATCGATGGTGATTATCTTTCATTGCACTTCAAGATCACAGGAACGCATCAAGGAGAGTTTCGAGGATATCAACCGACTGGACGAAAGGTGGAAACTACTGAGTTTACGCTGTATCATGTTGTTGATGGGAAGTTTGCGGAGGTTTGGGATTTGATTGACTTTGAGGCATTGGTTGAGCAGATCAAATAGGGTCTCACGAGTATTATCCATTCTCAGTATTAATAAACTGGAAAGCAATCACTATTTTGCTATTGACAGCTCTTATAATCAATATGGTCTTGCAATCATATGTAAGTGCTTCACTCAACGTGGGATGTTGCTTATCGATAAGCGCCCCTCACCGAAGCTCACCGTGAAATTGTCGATAGCAATCGGCCCACCTCCAACGGCTCTTTCACAATGCCTCAATTGACTCAGACATAGCTCTGCATTCGCCGTCATGGTGCTCCCTCTTGCTCGTTGCCGCGCTTCCCTGCGCTCTGGAGCATGCGCAAGATCATTGGCATTGCTTCGCACACAACAATGCCTCCCTCGAACCCGAAGCTTCACCCAGAGCTCAATTGTCGCATCCCAAGCGGCTCGTAGCGACATCCTCAGCGCATGGGATAAATGTATGACTAGAAGTAGTTATATGGCTTGGTTTTAAGCTGACATGCGCTAGATAGCAATTCCGATATCCCTATCGATCTCGAAAATAGTGATAAATGCGTCGGCTTCTTGAGTAAACGACGAGTAATCCACAAGCAACTCTCCTTCGCAGACCTTACCACACCATCCGGCGAAACCATTCAGATCTGCTCCGACGCAAAGAAAGATCCCGAAGCGCACGCCCTTTTTACCCAGATCCCTCCATACAGTCCTGTTGTTATCAGCACCAGCGGCAAAGCCGACGATCCATCTTCCGACAAGTCCTCCAAGCCGACCGTCTACTTAAAAGACATCCGAGCTTTAAATACCGTCCCTCAGAACCTCATCGTCACGCCCGAAGTTCAATTCCCTCCGAAGAAGCGCCATTATCAGATCCGATTCCACCAAGAGTTACAAGAGAGACTCAAGTTCCGATCATGGCTGAAGGGACAATTGACCAAAGCTTTACAAGAGAAGGGATTCACGGATATCGAGACACCAACGCTGTTCAAATCGACACCTGAAGGTGCGAGGGAGTTCTTGGTTCCTACTCGTCAGCGTGGAAAGGCATATGCGCTCAATCAGAGTCCTCAACAGTATAAGCAGACGCTTATGGCTGGTGGTGTCTCACGATATATGCAGTGGGCGCGATGTTTCCGTGATGAAGACAGTCGTGCTGATCGTCAACCTGAGTTTACACAACTGGATATGGAGTGGTCTTTCGCTGGTGCCTCAAAGGTCAGACAGGATGTGAACGACATAATATTGGCCGCTCTCGAGTCGCTACGGCCGGCGCATAGCTACCAAGAGATCCGCGGAGAGCGTATTCCTGTGTTATCTGAGATTCCCGAAGGTACTCGCCCAGCGGATGAGCCTGTCGCACACACATTTACAACACTCAAGTTCCAGGACTGCATATCGTCATATGGAAGTGACAAGCCAGACTTGCGCATCCCTAATAAGGTACGATCTTACATTATCATCCCAGTGCTAAAGCTAACAGCATCAAGATCCACGCGCTACCAGATCTTGAACGATACAGACAATTCGTTAGCATGATCACACATCTCGAAGATCCTTTAATAGAGGCCTTCACATTCCCCATCTCCACAGAAGACCCCAATGAAGCGCGCAAGCTGGTCACAAAGTTTATGGACAGCTTACCAAGCGCACTTGCCGACAACCCCGATGGAAAGCCTCAAATTCTTGTATGCGACAGAAAAGCACCCCTACAGGGCTTTTCCTCGCTAGGATTCGAGGGTCAGGATGTTCTCGATCTTGTATCAGAGGGCGAAGACATCGAGCAAGGTGACCTGGTCGTCTTCCAAGCACGAGAGAAACCCCAAGGCCAATACTGTTCTGGTTCCACAAAGATAGGCGACCTTCGCATCGCACTCTGGAAATTCCTCGTCGAAGAAGGCTACATGGAGAAACCCCGTCTAGGTGATCCAGGCTCACTGCAATTCGTCTGGGTAACAGACTTCCCCATGTTCAAGCCCACAGAAAAGGGCGAACCAGGTCAAGAAGGTGCCGCAGGCATCGCAGCGTCGCACCACCCCTTCACCGCTCCTCTCTCCAAATCCGACCTTGAACTCCTCTTCACTGACCCTCTACAAGCCAAGAGCGCAGCCTACGACCTCGTTCTCAACGGCGTAGAAGTTGGCGGCGGCAGCGAACGTATCCATATTGCATCCGTGCAAAAGTTCATCATGAGCGATGTCCTCCAGATGACAGACAAGAGGATTGGGGACTTTGCGCACTTGTTTGAGGCGCTGGAATCCGGATGTCCGCCGCATGCTGGGTTTGCGCTGGGCTTCGATCGACTTGTGGCGCTGTTGACGGATACGGCGACTGTAAGGGATGTTACGGCGTTCCCTAAGACGATGAAGGGCGAGGATCCGTTCGTCAAGTCGCCGAGTCGATTGACGGATGAGCAACTTGAGCCTTACGGACTGCAGTTGCGTAAGAAGTCGAGTGAATGATGCATCTTCAATCACTGCGCCTCATGAAAAGTATGAATCGATTGCTTCAAATCCCACTGCATTCGCTGGAGAACATAGCTTCAATGATGTTCCGGCTGTATTATAGAGAAACATTTATCACATGTACAACACCTTACAATATACAAAGAGTCTAGAAGTCAATCCCATGAAGCGATCATATTACTTGCAGTTCACAAACATGTCACGATGGGAGATTCTCAGTGATTGGCATGAATTTTCATTTATGTCCTAGCTGGTCATGATTCAGCGTCATTATCCCTTCCCCTATCCGAGCCAGGTCCACACACAATCTATGTGATGCTATCCTCTATGCCCTAGGGTCCCCAAACTCCGGTGTGTTTTGTAAAGAAGTGTACATGCTGCGTAAGGTATCTCGGTGCGTTGGTCGAAAAAGAAGCACAATAAACAGAAGGTCGTTTAAATGAGGAAGAAGCCGAAGGCGGTAGCACCGATGGCAGCGAGCATAGCGACGGCACCGGACTGGCTACCGAGGGCAGAGGCAGCGTTGTCGTTGTCGTCAGCAGCAGCAGAGGCGCTGGCGGAAGCTCCGCTTATGGCACCCTCAATGCGAGTGCTGGCGGCGTCGAGCTTGGTGCCGATGTAGTCGCCAGCGCTGTTGTAGTTGGACTGGACCCAGCTCTTGGCGTCACCGCCGTGCTCAGAAGCCCACTGCTTGACCTCGTTGCCGTTGCTCTTGGCCCACTCCTCGATGTCGGTGACCTTGCCGCCAGCCTTGCTCTCGGCCCAGTCCTTGATGTCGTCGGGGAGGTCGCGAGGAAGGACAGCGCGGGCAGTGACCTGGGGGGCAGCTTGCTCAGCGGCGACGAAGCCGGCAGCGGCAACAATAGCGACCTTGGTGAAAAGCATTGTGATTGATTTGTTTTGAGGTGGTAGGTTTGTTTGTAGAAGGTAGTGTTGATGAATGGGAGATGAGAGTGAAGAGTTGTGTTGATGTGAGACTGTGATTGATGTAGCAGGAAAAGAGAAATGTTGGAAGTGGCAGCTCCTTCCCTTGATATAGGTTTCTCTGTTTCCCCTTGTACGCCCGAGCTCAGGCTGTTGCCTCAGCTGCTGGGCTGCTTCCCGCCTTCTCCTATCATTTACTGTAGCTCAGAGCTAGGCCCTGCATAAAATACTACGGCTGAACTGCGTCATGTTCCACCACTGAACCCCTGTTTCTAACTGTCGTTCAGCCAATCAGACCATCACAATCTCCTGCCCCTGCGTAGATCCAACCCCGTTCCAAGGCCTGCGCCATGGTATGTCATCACCAGCCGCGATTCTTGCCGTCAGGTGCGATGTCCCAGACCCACCATTTCCTCATTTTCGGTTTCAGCGACACTTTGTGGCGATATCATTCCAGTTTTCTGTGCCTGGATTTAACTTGTTTCGGGTTGTTTTTATCGGGGAAAGGCTATTTCTAGTAACAACAGTCGTGGTCAGCCATACGCTACCACGCAGCGTCAGTCGTATGTCAGCCAAGCCTCTTCCATCTTTCCTCTCTGCCGACTTCCCGCCTTGTCGATCGCGATGTTAAAGTTGAATAGAGAGTATCTATGTGGGTTCTGACTCAGACGTTTAATTGGAAACACTTTACCCCAGACTTTAAGGTTTTCTGTAGATTGGTAGAATGCGCGAGGATCAAGGAAGGAGGCCGCCCGTATGGCCTACCTAAGCTCCCATCACAAGTTTGTTTGTGCTGTCGTAGTGATAGTAGAGGCAAATAACGCGGTCATAGCAGTATCGTTACCATTTTCGGGTTATTTGCGTATTCTTGTGCCGCGTGTTTGCGTGGCACAGTCCGCACTAGCTACGTAGTCCAGGTCTCTTAAGGCACCGCCATCTTCTTCACGACAATGCAGGGAGATATCCACGAATCCATCTGCAGGATATTAACGAAAAAAGAAACAGGCTATCTCTAGTAACATCCCTTGCAAACCGCCTTTCCTAAGTTCCCTCGAGTCATCAGTCATAAGTTTTCCTCGTTCTGTCCCTCATTTTCGTGGCTCTCTTTCCGTCTCTCTTATCTTGAACCACTTTCTATCGCTCTATCTCTAAGTGCAGGGCTGGGCGCGTTGGCATGCTCCTTATTTGAGATCCCGGGTGCTTTCGTTTTATATGTCGTTTCATGTTTGTGTTTCTTGTAAAAACCTCATCGCAAATGTCGCATGGGATCCTTTTTCTGGAAGTTCTAGTTAATCGCCATGCCATATCAATCACTATAGGGTAAGACTCACGGATTTGATCGACGAAGTCTTCTGCTGTGTGGTAAATCGGTGCGACTTTCAGCTTTGTCCACACCTGCACAGACCGATTGACAAAAGCTTGGAAAGAAAAGACCACTAGGAAGTATCTCCTATTCATGATTAGTTGAGCCTTTCATTGAAGCAGCAGGCGTTTTGTGGACATACATTTCCGAGCAACAGCATATAATGCCGAACTTCATTCACGCTTTGGAGATAACCAAGGTTGATGAAGCTATCTATCACGGAGACTATCGCTTGAACGCGCGGGTCTTTGAAGGAGGAGTCGTTTCGTAAACGTTGTATATACGATGGCTCAATGCGACTCCCCAGTTCTGGTTGGGTTGTCGCCCCACGGCTAGAAGGGCTAGAAAGAACGAATGTGAGTTCTCCGCAATCTTCTAGAAAATGGGTCAAGGTGTGGGTGATTGGGGATCCCTGTAAATCTGGGGATGGAGTGCTAGTGAAATTTGTGCTGTCATTGATCATGTGGCTGGAATGTCCTGTCTGGCTTGTGAACGGGGAATTAATTGTCACGGACCCGTCCATCGCATTGTGATAACCCCAAAACGAACCCAGGGAATCGTTCGCCGGGTCATGACCCTGTAATGTAGAGATTGTACTTGACTCTTCTAGGTAGCTTTGATGCATGGAGCGGCTGTCATCCATCAATGTCGAAAAGGAACAAGAAGCTTGGCTAGTTAAGCGGAGCTCCAGGAAGGCAGCTCTAATCAGGTCCCCAAATAACTGTCGATGCTTGTGGTTGGCGATGGCATTTCTCCAAGTCTCCAAGTGAGAGAACTCAAAGCTGATCCGGTCTGCGCAATGAAGAATGGCGTGCGACAAGCTGCAAAGAGCCAGTACCTCGCCCAGAGTAGTGGGAGGCATGTGCAACAAAGTATTCCGATAGCCACTTATTGCAGCCTCATAGAAGCGTGTAGGTTTAACGAAGCAGTTAAGGGCATCGTCAAGACCTACAAGGTACAGGTTGTGCGTTGCAATTATAATCCGCTGACGGCTCTGGTCTAGTTTTGCACGGACAATTCGAAGACGCTCCCATTGATAGGATATCTGGGGATTCAAGGAGTGAGGATTCGGAAAGTGGGCAATCGTTGTTGCGGTTGAGTCGAGATAGATGAGACCAGCAAGGAGGCCTTGTGCCCTCGGCAGCAACAACGGCCACCCTGGAAAGACTGGGATCGGGGTTTCCATGACAATTCTTGATGGAAAATGAGAAAGGTATGTATTGGATACGGTGGATTTGCATCGCGTAGCAATTCGAGAAAACCGACTTTATATACGAATTCATCATTCCAGAGAATCCTCACGAAAGTGGGTGGATTTTAATTATCCTCTACATCAGAATGTAGTTACCTTACAAATACTTATCCTTGCAGAGATGCGAAGTAAAACACTCATCCTTGCGAAGATGCAAAGTAAAATACTTATCCTTGCAAGATATGCGAAGTAAATTACTTACCGCTTGAGACTTAGTACCTACCTGTAGGTATGAACTACCCAATCAATCAGTAGAGCATATCACCACTACATGCTGATCGGATGCAGCTGAAGAGGGTACCCGTCCTGCCAAGGCCTGGCAAACCGCAGTCCCACCCGATTTCAGTGACTGCCAAACGAAGCCCAACCAATCCACAACTAGGCAGGATGCCTTGGAGCTGTAATAAACATGCTCCGACATGACATGGCACAACACGACAACCAGACTTCATGTGGCGGTTCCTCAGCTCCGAGTAAGTGAGCAAGCCTAGAATTCAGTCCGGAGCAACGCAGAGCATGCAACGAAAGAACAAAAGTATATAATAAGACCATGGAGCGGGAAGGAGATTGAGAAGGAATTCACCATGCTATACTCCACCAATCCTTCATAAGTGTGTTCCCGTTCGTACAGCAGCATGCCTACCGAAGATCAACTTAGACAGATGCAGGGAATGAGGGACGACCAGGGTAATAACATCATCCAGTATCACCACTATACTTCCACTAACAGTATATAGAACCTGTGATGCTACAGACATGGCTTAATGAACCCAAAGACATTAATTCCTCTACGGATGTTTGGTCCTCCGAACGGGCAATCGCCCAACCGAGACCCAAGACGAGCGATACCAAATCATACCAGAAGAAGACCAAGAAGAGTGATGCAGCAAAGGCGGGATGAGGCGCAAAAAGGTTGAAACGAGGTGGGAGAAAAGTTGGTATTGACGGGAAACTATGCCTCTAGCCTCGTGGACGTGTCAAAGAGACATGAAGACGCCACGGAAAAGGCTTCAAAGGTTCTCGAAAGTATTTGCGATATGCTCCAGTTCGTCAGTTATAATATTCATGAATATCGTTGTTTTCATGGCATGTCGCCCACAAAAAGTGTCTGTCTGTAAATACGCCTTCATTGCCCCTTGTTGGCAATAATATAAAGTCACATGGAATAGCAGAAGCTCCAAAGTCCTATGCCTTACAGCGCCTTCTCTTCGTAGGGGCCTTTCCTTCGCTATTGCTGTGCTGCGTATTCACATGCCTCTTTAAATTGTAGTTCCGATCGGTAGTGTAGTCGCATTCATCGCATGAGAAGAGGATTCTAACAATTGATCAGCAAAGACCTGGAGGTAGGGTATCAAGTGATGCGTAACGGACTTGGCAGTAGAATTCTGTGTTGTGGACAAAGACGGCGATGGGCTTGCGTGGAAACCATGGACCCAATCACGGAACTCTCGATATGCCGTTCGATCGTCGAACAATAACTGGAGATAGTTAGTGGAGTGCAATTACACGTCTTTCGGATCCCACGTACATTTCCTGCCAGTTCCATATAGAATTCGATATCCTCCCGGTCTTGTAGCAACCCTCGCTCGAAGAATGCTTCCGCGATGGCAACTATACCACGAGACACCAGATCACGCTTGTTCTTTTGTGATGACAGAGGTTGAATGAAAGAGGCTTGTATTTGTGTCTTCCGTGGCAACCTTTCTTGGCACCAGGAAAGACACGATCTGAAGTCTTTTGACACCAGTCCGCGACCAGCAAGATCATACCAGAACCATGCGTTTTCGTGGATGAACTGCACCACAGCTCTGAATACAGAGGTCCCTTGCAGCCGTGTTATCCAATCGGACTCGGTTGCTGTGTTTGAGGACGATAGGTTATGAGATTGACTGCTCCGCAGTTGTCGCGAAGAGTCGTATGTAAGAGGCGATTGCTCTGGGGCCGAGGATATGGGGAGTTCGCTATCACCAATTAAACCCGTCTCAAAGTCGATAGGGTAGATCGGGCCTGGGTCGAAATCTTGCCAACGAGTTGGCGATACAGTCGAGTAGGATTCTGGAGAACCGGATGAGCCAAGGGAAAAGTTACACTCGTCATGTGTCAACTGTGTGAGGTCCTGAGCATACATTGGCAAGCTGCCTCTTGGTCGTTGTAGGTCGAGGAGCGAAGGATCTATTCCTTCGGACTGTGCATGTGATGTTGGATGGACTGAAGTGGTGTCCTCGCTATGGTGAACATCGCTCTGCCAATTGTATCTCGAAAATGGCTGGTGGCCGAGGCCGGGGCTGGTGAAAGAAGGCGAGGTCGACACTGTGTAGGTTGGAAATACAGATGAGGGAGTTATACCACGACGTAAACTTGGTTGCTAGTCTTTGAGACTGTTTCCCCATATCAAAGTCCATGAAGTGAAGATGATTTCGTGCTTCGGGCCAAAGACTTTCGGCAAGCAGCTTGAAAGCCTCTCGCTCATCCTCCTTCTCCAAAGCATCCAGCCATAGACGAATGCCAGCAAGGATATCGCCTTCTGCTATCCGTTTCCTGGAGTACAATAGACAAGAGACAACATAAGATAAGCTGCAGAAAGCGAATATCTTGCACAGGTCGTTGGGGACTAGCCCAGTCACCGTGTTTCGGAAAGCAATCGCGCCTGTTTGTCGAAGCCCTTTGGCATCTTGATAATCGGCAAGAATATTATTGATGGCCGGATTGTTCAAGTTGGCTGCAACTTCGACAAAATAGTCCCAAAGAGCCGCCATTCCATCGTGAACGGTGCGGATAGATGACCAGGCGATTTCGCGGGCACGAGTGTCATTGTGCATACCGCAAGGCTGTGAATCTTCTGACTCGTGAAAGGGAGCTGCAGCGCATAGCGTTTGAAGCTCTCGTGCGAGATCATCCCGAGGGCCATTTGTTGTGCTTGTGCTCTTAGTTGCATCAAGGTAGACAAAACCAGCAAAAAGTCCATCGACTTCTGCCAAAGCCTTCTCGCGATGTCCTTGCGCCCTGGAGCCTCCAAGACCAGCACGTGTCGCGCCGCCACTGACTGAGAACAAATTGGTATAGCTTGAAAGGTATCCCATAACGGAGGGTACGCACAAGAAAGGGGTGCTGTTGCCTTGTGAACTATCGAATAATAAAGGCAAAAGTGGTTGGCATCAGCACATTGTGATGGTTCGCAAAGTGGTTGAATTTATGCGAGATCTTTTTGAGGCTCATTACGGAGCCTGCTCCAACTTGTTTTCCTGTTGATGCTCATGAGCAAGACTCGGGGGCGGAAGGACCCTCCCGCGTAATTGAACCAGCATGCTTATCGCTCCTGCCGTTGGCCGTAGAAGCACAGGATGCCTTGGCACGTCACTTCACTAACCTTAAAAAGAATGATCAGCAGGGTCAGACGTGTAAATTCTGTTTCAAAAAAGCAATTACATTGGATGTTAACTGTACTACAGTTGCTCCGGAGCTGCTCCAAGCTGCTCATGAGTAAGTCATGCCAAGAGCATTGCTCGCGAGCAAGGGTTGATGCTCATGAGCAACTCATGAGCAACTCACGAGCATGACGTGAGCAGAAAGCGACAGTGAACAAACAATTAGACATTTATATACCGATCAAAGGGTAGAAGTCAGTACTGTTTTCCAAGGGTGTTATTCATTGCCAAAGAACGATTCAGAGTCAGCAACGACGCCACTTTCAAGTACAGCCCATGTATAATGCTGCGCCATACCATGCAAGCAGGAAAAAACAGCCCAAGTCAAGGCAGCTTACAATATGCAGGCGAGTCCACCTAGTAAGGCTTCCTTGACTGTCTGGCTGACAAGATATACAGCAATGAAATCGAACATGCTTCAGATCTGGTTGGAAGAGCCAAACGACCTTGGGGTCTGGTCATCAGAACGGGCAATCTCGTTCCCGAAGGAACCTCACGGTGACAGCATAAAGGACGATCCTAAATTATGACGCATGGTAGTGAGATATTGTGGAAAGGCTTGATGTTGGCGGGTAACGGCTTTACTTGATTCGCCGTCTTCAAGAAGTGCAGTTAGAATTGTCAATCGGCTTTTGAGGGGATATAATGCTTTGTTGTGTACTTGAAGGTAACTACGTTACTGACTGAGAAGAGGCCTTGACATGCTCATTAAGTTGTATAAATTGAATGGAGACAGTGAGGCTCAAGTTGATGTTATCGCCAGTCTACTTCTGAAGCTGACTGACTAGGTACCTTAGTACCTAAGTAGATGTTTGTGCGGCACTGCATTTCCTGTCCTGACCGCAAACCAGTGAAAAGAAGCTCACACTGGATGTAGAAATTAGATTGTCGAATTTGTTCCATTAACTATAAAGTTCCTTTTATTCATGTTATTTATATAACTCCCACTCAATTCACCCCCCGTCTCAAAGGGTGAGCCTCCGTGTTAAACACCCATTCATCCAAACTGATAACCTCCTCATCTGCAAAAATGAGATAGAAGTACTTCAGCGTCTCCGCCATCCAGAAACTCTCCATATAGTCCTTAAGCTTGACCACTTCAGCACCAACATCCTCCACCGCTGCAAACGCCTCCTTCGTCTCGGCAGCAGCGCGGATAGAAGTCCACATGTTCCACGCAATGTCGCGGAACTCTTCCTTTCCAGTGATGCGGTAGAGGTAGAAGATGCTCTCAATGGTCTCGGGGCGGAGGAGATAGGTTGAATCTCTGGCACGGAAACCGAGGGGCTTTTTGTGGGAGCTTGGGTTGAAGTCGCAGGGTTCGAGGGTTGGACAGCGTTCGACGTGGACGATTTCGGGCATGAGGCCTGTTGGGTAGGCGGAGTAGGCTTTTGCGCATCCTCGAGCGAGTTTCTCGCCGATGACAACGTGGTCATCTCGTCCCAGAGCCTTTCCTCCGAGTGCGTACATGCCTCCTGCAAAACAGGTGAGATGCTCGACGTCTGTCTTTAGTCGAATCTCTTTGCTTCGGGGAGCGATATCAGCTTCGCCTAGCATAAGAACGTCCTCCTTTTCCGGCAACATTGGTCGGAACATCAAGTGCTTAATAGCAGCATCCGCAGCCTTGACATACATCTTCTCATACTTTGGTTCGAGACCCTGCAGAAGAACGTATTGCTTGATGAGATACTCATAAAGCGAGTCGCCATTAGCACCAAGGCCAAACGTGTCGTCCGTAACTCTGAATCCGTCCTGCGCATTGATCTGAATTGGCCATAGTCCAGGAATTGAAGTCTCATTCTGCGTCCTCTCGAATGCACTGGTGATAAAGTTAATCGCATCGTAATACTTGGGGTTTCCCGTCTGTTGCGAAAGACGAGTAAACTCCATACTCATACTGCCCAAACTAGCAGCACTCTGTCGCGGTTCAGGGTGACCTCTTCCCTCCTTAAGGTCTCTGAATCTGATAGTATGCGGTGGCATATGTTCGGCGTTATCGAATGTGCCATACAGCAAATCTCCTATCTCAATCGCCTTGGCCAGCAAGGCGCTCTCTCCACTGAGCTCATACGCTGAGAGCAAACCGCCAAGATGTCTGATGGTGGTTTCGAAAACATTGAATCCGTCACTAGTAGGCAAGTCCCAGTCCATGCGGGAGACGTAGTCGACAGCCTTGTAAAACTCTCGCTTCATACCCATGAGCCATAGCGTGTCGAGGTTGTCGCAGATGGTAGCGGCCCACCCACCAAAGGTATCAGTACCAGTCAAGCTCAATGGCTTGAGCTCATCGCGTCCCCATGCGAATTGTTCGTATGAAGCCCACGTCTTTTGGAATGCTTGCTTGACCTCTTTTCGGCGCTGTTCCGCTGTTGCAAGCTCTCGTTTTCTCAATTCGGGATTTGAGAAGTCGAACTGAATTCGGGGTAGTTCGGCGGGCGACCCGCGCGGGGGTTTGACCAATTTACTTGCATCCAATGGATGCCGCATCGTGTGTCTACTCCAGTCATAGCTGCTGGGAATGAAACTGATTCTGGGAGATCTGGGGCCTGATATTTGGTGGAAAAGACCATAAAATACTAGCGACGCAATGAGAAGTGAGAATATCGCCCTCGATGCGGTAAAAGGTAGAGCTACGCCCATGGTTACAAGACACAAGAAAAAGGAAAGAAAATGAGTGAAATACAGGGTCAATTCAGGTCACCATTGAGACCGTCAAGAAGGAGAGCTCAATGCTAAAAGAAACATGAAAGGGGATCGGGGTCAAGTCAGATCTTATACGGGATCAAAGACACAGTAAGCAAGGATCCTAAGACAAGGAGTCAAACAGTTCCTGACTGCCCTGTATTAGTGTCGCTCCCCCACTCTGACACGCAAGCTTTCTAAGAATAACTAGACGATTAACGTGAGATCCGCAGGCACTATGACATACTGAGTGGAGGGAGATGAGCGATCAGTCCATGCACGATTCTTGTATTACTTTAAAACACAAAGAGAAACAAGAGCTTAGACTGTTGCACGAGACCAATCTAGATGGACGTCTATCGTCTCGAAAGTTGATTGAAGAATAGTTGGAAGACCCAATTGGCAATCTGTTTCATCAATCAGATTCAGCAGCCCTGGATTGGCTTTCAGGGGTGCATTAGCTGTCGTGTGTGCTGAAAAGTCAAAAGTCAGCGGGCTGACAAGCTGAAACCCCTGGCCAAGCCACCTATTCAAGGAGATCATCGATTCGTAAGCCCTACACCGAATTAAGATGAGAAACAAGCTCGCCAAGTTGTTATTGTTTCTAAGCGAAATCCGAGAATAAGCCATGCATTTTTAAGCTTGGCCTACCCGTTTATCGGCGGAACTGAATCTAGCTTCCGGTCGCGTGCGTGTTAAAGTCAACATCAAGTGTGGCTGGTGAGCTTGGCTGCGCCACAATCGATCTTGACTTACCGCCAAAAATTCAAAAATTCTGCCGCTTTTCCAAGCTCTGTTCAGACACCCATTAATTCTTCACCCAGCGCGGCTCTAGACATCTCGTCGCAACACATACCACAACCCGCCAAAATGTCGTCTATGCGAAATGCCGTCGCGCGGCGACCTCACCGCGAGCGAGCTCAACCTTTAGAGCGTAAGAGACTCGGTCTTCTTGAGAAGCACAAGGTTTGTCCACTCCCCCACCAGTTAATCGCCAGCTTCTAACCCGTCGCAGGATTACACCCTTCGTGCTCAAGACTTCAACAAGAAGAAGAAGACACTCAAGAACCTCCAATCCAAGGCCGACGAGCGAAATGAAGATGAATTCTACTTTGGCATGATGTCCCGAAAGGGACCCGGCTCTAAACTCAAGGATGGCAAGAAATGGCAGGGCACAGTCGCAGGCGATCGAGGAAACAAGTCTTTGGACGTTGATACCGTGCGACTTCTCAAGACCCAGGATCTGGGTTATGTCCGAACGATGCGACAGGTTGTTTCAAAGGAAGTTGCCCAGTTGGAAGAGCAGGTAGTCCTGACCCGAGGATTCGACAAGCTGGACGAAGATGAGGAGGAAGAGGAAGACGATGGCAGCGACTCCGAATTCGACTTCGCCACCGCCCCTTCAAAACCCAAGGCCCCACGAAAGATTGTGTTCATGGACGACGAGCAAGAACGAGAAGAAATATTAGGGGACCGCCTGGACATGGACGATGAAGACGACGTCGAGAAGAAAGATGATAGCAAGGACGAGGAGGAGCGCGCCAAGAACCTTCGCCGTCTCCGCAGTCAACTCGAAAACGCTCGCAAAAAGCTCAAGGTCCTCACAGACGCCGAGCACGAACTCGAGATCCAGCGCGCAAAGATGGCAAAGACGAAGACGTCCGGAGGAACTACACGTAAAGGAAAGAAGATCATGATTCGAACAAGAAAGCGATAAAGGGAGGGGCAACGAAGCAATCATCTGCAGTCTTTTAAAAAGTCGTCATTTCCTCGTGTTTTATTCGTTACGTTAACGGCTTCGCTTTGCACATTCAAGAAAAGCAAAGCTAATAGATACCCCCCTTCAAGAACGCCGTGGGTGTATGATTCTACCTGATACAAAAAATATGAAAATACGTTAAAATACCCGAACTTCCTTGCGCTCGATTAGGAAAATTCCATGCGTTCCGTTACATCATGATTCAGATTGTCGCCGTTGATTAATACTTTGATCCTATGCACTTATAACATCCCTTGAATGCTAACCCGACGCATCGGAAGCTTATCGTTAATATCAAGATGAAGCACTCGAACAGACCCTTTACGAT
>JAALXH010000058.1:0-76028 GCA_012977735.1 Fusarium tanahbumbuense | reverse complement strand
GCCTTGGATCGTCGCTCAGAAAAGTGTCTAATTTCGCAAACTCCCCGTCAGCCCTGTAATGCTACAACGAAGAACAGGGGGACAAAGTCTTGTCCAGTCGCTTAATTTATCTTTTGAATGGCAAACTCTCTTATGCTGACATTTGACGCCTCTGTATTGCATCTGTGAATAAATATTATTTAAATCATTTTTCATCTTGGACTTTTCAAAAAACTATACCCTTTTCACCACATCTTCGACCCCCATTATGACTATAGAACCCACACCGAAAACAATCAAGCGATTGATTGCTTGCTGCGATGGAACGTGGATGGATAGTGACAAGGGCTACCAAGAGCCTGGATTGTTCGAGAAAGAGGGCTCTCTTCAAATTCCGTCCAACGTCACACGTATCTCGCGTTGCTTTGAGAAGAGATGTAGTGATGGAAAGCTTCAGGTAGTCAACTACGAGTCAGGGGTTGGCACAGGGAGCAACATGCTGGATAGCATCACTGGAGGTGCTTTTGGTCAAGGTCTTGCAGAGGTACGTTAAGCTTAGAGAAGGATAGGATGATAGCTGATCATTAATACAGCGTATGAGAGAAACATATTCATTTATATGCTCCAACTATATGGATGGCGATGAAATCATCCTCGTGGGCTTCTCAAGAGGTGCATTCACAGTCCGTTCAGTGGCCGGTATGATAGGCAACCTAGGTCTTCTCACTCGTGAAGGCGTAGAGTTCTTCTATCCTATCTTCAAAGACATGCAACACTGGATGGACGATGACTACGAAGACCCATTCCCAAACATTCCCTTTCCTGACAAACCCAAAGGAAAAGATGCCGCAGACAAGTACAGAGCTCGCTTGGAGCAACTCGGCTATACTCGCGTGAGACGCGAACAAGGAGACGAGATCATCACAATCAAGGCGGTGTGTGTTTGGGACACTGTTGGTAGTCTTGGAATTCCCAAGATTGCCTGGTTTGACAAGCTCGGTATCAAAATTGATAATGACGAATAAGTCTCCCTTTCCTATACTCAAGAAACCGAAATGCTGACCAGCCTAGCACGTTTAAGTGGCATGATACAAATCTTTCAGACAGAATAGAGCATGCTTTCCAGGCTCTCGCTCTGGACGAGACCCGTTCACCTTTTCAGCCAGCAGTATGGGAGAGACTCCCCGAAAACAGATATACCACGGATCTGAGGCAGGTCTGGTTCCCTGGTAATCATGCTAACATTGGGGGTGGATGGGAGGACCAAGGTATCGCGAATTGTACACTCGCATGTAAGTTGACCATGTCTATTTAATTGAAAATAAGTTTGTACTGACTCATTATTAGGGATGATGGACCAACTGGCCTCTATCGGTGTCGAATTTGATCTGCCCTCTCTAGAGCGGTGCTTCTTCCTGAACGTCAAATTCTACCATAAAACACCTTCAAAACTAAGCATCAAGTCAAGAAAGAAGAAAGAGAAGCAAAAACTTCGTCAATGGGCAGTAAACCCAATATACGAGAACAACCGCCCAATAAGACCCTGGGGATTGGGTGCAATCAACAAGTCACCAGGCTTCCTCTACAAACTCTCCGGTCAAACAATTCGAACACCAGGTCTGTATAGACCTACCGACCGCAAGGCAAAATGCGACAAGTCAAGGTTTCTTCTGGATACAAATGAACGAATACACAGCTCAGTGAGGATCCGACTTGCGTGTAAAGGACTCGCTTTGGATGATGAATATGTCTGGGACTGTCCAGCGTTATTGGATAACTGGAAACTCAAGCGCACAAGGGAGAAATATAATGATCCGGTACCACAGTGTCCAGGATGGTGCCCAGATGCTGCAAAAGATAACATGGGTCATCCTAATGAGTGGTCCAAGGGGAGATGGGTATGGGAGTATGTTGGTAAGGACAAGAATGGTCCAGCTGATAAGAGACAACGAGTGATGGTTGAAGAACCACTGGGACCTTATGAGCGATATCTACTCAGCTTGTCAGCTGGAACTCCGAATGTTTATCATTTTGCAGACACGGTTGACTTTTAGAGCTTTTATCATGGGGGACGATATACGGCATCTGATGGTGGTAGCTAGACGCTGGTTTATGAGGAAGAGGCAAACAAAGACACACTTTTCGACTCATGATAAATACACATTTTAATGCTATAATTGATTCAAGACAACATGTTCCCCCAACATGCCCAACTCTAGATTCTTTGGTGTTGAGAAGCTGCTGAAGTATACAGTTTAAGGTCACGTGCTTTCGTGATGCGACAAGAAGTTCAAGCTTGTGCCAGCCAGAAATCTAGAATCTTTAACTTCTTTTCTCGACTCGCATTCTGGCCATAATACACAGGCCACTCATCATACCCACGATCCAACATGTCAGACTCAAAAGCAGCCGATCTGCTGCAATATGCGCAGGAATACGCCTCCAAAGATGAAGATCTTTATGAACTTCTCGGTGTCGATGCCCTCACCCCCAAAGAAGAGATTCACCGCGCATGGCGAAAGCGCTCTCTAAAATACCATCCCGATAAAGCAGGCGACAAATTCGATGCAGCAGTATGGGAAAAGTTCGAACGCGCCCGCGATATCCTGTCCGACCCTGGGGCGCGCGGCGCCTACGACAGCGCCATCAAGGCTGCCCTCCTACGAAAACAAGAGCGCGAGACTATGGACAAGAAGCGCAAAGCGCTAGTCGACGATCTTGAAGCGCGAGAGAATGCGTGGAAGGTTCAGCGTGAGGAGAAAGAGCAACGAGAGAAGGATGAGATTGAGAAGGAAAGAGCACGACTGGTTGAACAGAAGCGTGTGCGCGAGGAGGAGGAACAGCGTCAAGCCGCTGCTGCGCAGGAAGTCGAGGATTTGGCCGAAGCAAAACGGCGTCTGAAGGAAAAGAAGGAGAAAAAGAAGCAGGATGAGGCGAGAGAGAAGTTTCTGCGCAAGTCGCGAATGGCCGCAGAGACTACTGATGGCAAGCCAGCGCCTGGCCCAGTTAACGGTGCCATGAACGTACCAGGAGATTACTCGGTCGACTTCGGCACAGAACAAAAGCTTTACTGGGAGTTGGTTTGTGACAAGCTACGTGCTGTCCAGGCAGTCAAGAACCTACAACAGAACCAGGCAACGCCAGAAGAATATCAACAAGCAGAGCAAGGCCTACTCCAAGCAAAGACGAGGATTCACCAGGCTGAGGTACGCTTCGCCGAGCAGGCATCTGTTTCATGATTTGGAATGTTTATGGAAAAGTATTTGGAGTTAGGTCGGTAGCATTGTCTATACGCCTGGATGGCGTTTCTATCTTATGCTAATACCATGCATTTAGAATCATGATTCACTGTCGAGTCGCAATATCTTGACAGCATTCCTTCCCATGACGTTTTCGCAGTCCCCTGTGCCTTGTCCAGCGGCACGAGCAACAGCCTCTGCGTTGAGACTTACACTCTCCCATTCACCCTGCTCGTCACTTGTAAGAGGTGGAAAGAAGGGGTGATCGGTGCCAAACATGAGTCTGTCCGCACCGCTGGCCTGGATGGCTGCTTTGAGGCCAACTTCAGAGTAGATGACTGCATCGAGATATATCTGCTCTCTCAGTACGTCCCACACTGTTCGACGGTCCTTTCCAAGTTTTCCTTCTCGGAGAAGGTGCCCATCATGCATGATGCAGCTCTCAATTCTACCTGCGAGGAAAGGAAGTGTCCCACCACTGTGGGCGAGGATCATGCGCAGCTCTTTAACTTTATCGAACACGCCTGCCAAGTACATCCTGGTAACAGCAATTGTTGTCTCCATAGGAAACCCCAGGGCTAAGGGGAGGACGTGGCCATATTCGGCGCTTGCTCGAGGACCCCAGACATCATTCGGTAGTCCGTAATGAGGGTGCAAGAACACAGTTAGCTGTGCTTTTGCGAGGGCCTCGAAAATGGGTAGGAGATCGGGATCATCTAAGCCTTTTCCAAGCCCGGAAGTCCCCAAGATGACACCTCTGCAATACTTGAGTGTCCGCAGGTACTCTATGCACCCTAAGACGGTTTCCAAGCTCGCTGTCAAAGGCAGTGTGCCGAAGAAGAAGAGCCTTCCCGGATGCTCACCGCACATGCGTGAGAACTCTTGATTGACAGACTCTGCTATAGGACCAGACTCGGAAGGGGCTAGAAAATCCAGCCATGGGTTTGCTAGGGATATGACAGAGATATCAATCTTGTGCGTATCCATGAAGTGTATCTTTTGGGCGAGCGATGCATAGTGAGATGTCAGAGGTCGACCAGGTGGTTTGGCTTCAGGATCCTTTGTTGCTTCTTCCAAAGCCTTGACTTCTGCCTCTAGAAGGATGAGTCTAGGATCGGATGCTTGAGGAAATTTGCGAACGAGGGGGATCTTTGAACGGGATTCCAGAATTTGAATGTAAGAGGGAGGGTACATGTGCGTGTGGATGTCGACCACGCGCGCTGAGGAGGAAGACATGCTGTTTAGATGATAGAGAGGCTGACAGTATTGGATATGAGAGTTTGAGACGGGATGAGAGTCTCGTGAGAAGATGCAAAGCACAAGGCAGCCAGAACAACAACAGCCTAGAGCTTCCCAGCCCCTCCACGTCTACCTGGCGGGACAAGCCGTGGCACAGCTTCAGTACACCCTCATTATCTCGCGGGACAAGCCGCAACGTTGCAGATCAACAGGTTGCGTTGCCCAACTTGAGAGACGCGCATGAATTACCCCGCATTCATGATCGTTATCACACTTCACAACCTGATTATGTACGTCGTATCGTCTAGATACAGCTTATCAGCGGCTGTTGAGAATGGTACAACGGCGGCGGCGCCACGCTTATCAGCTTGTGTTAGAAGCTTTCTATAACGATTATATATAACCGGATGATGCCGCAGTATAGCGGCGAAACTATAGCTTCTCGTAACATGACTTTGTCTCTGCTGCAATTCTTTAGCATATTTCATTTCGTCTTTTGGTCAGCTATCGAAACCTAGAGACAATATCATCTACTATCATGGTTCCTGATCTTGCTGTGAGTAAGGAGGGTTTATCAATCCCTGTAGGTCAGCCCAGTTGATGACAATAGTTCCTATCCAATTGACATTGCTTTACCTAAAGCTCATTGATTTCTCCCGCTTCCTTAACGGATCTCCTTCAGAACGTAACGATACTGCAAATGCTATTCTCCACGGTTTCAAAACCGCTGGCTTCATCTACCTCAAAAACCATCCCATTTCGCCAGAAGATCTAAAACATGCATTCGATCTGTCTGCCCGCTGGTTCAACCAACCTGATGAGACTAAGATGAAAGTCGTCTGGACAACACCAGAAGCCAACAGAGGCTACTCAGCTCCCGGCCGAGAGAAAGTCACTCAACTCATGGACACAGCCGAAGTTGAGAAAGTGCGCGCTGCTCTGCCGGATATAAAAGAGAGTCTTGAGATCGGTCGTGAAAATGAAGCTGGACATCCAAATCAATGGCTTGAAGAGAGTGGCGATATGGTAGGCTTTCGAAAGGACATGCTTAGATTCTTTGAGCAGTGTCGTCAGTTGCATGTGGAGGTCATGAAAGCTATCGCCGTGGGCATGGGACTCGATGATAGTTTCTTTGACGGGTTTGTCGATGTTGGGGATAATACGCTGAGGCTGTTGCATTATCCTGCTGTTCAGTCTAATGTTTTCAAGATGAATCCAGGTACTGTCAGAGCTGGGGAGCATAGTGTAAGTGACTCTTGCTTTGCTCAACGTCAAATAACTAACAAGCCAGGACTATGGTTCAATCACTCTACTATTCCAAGACGCTCGAGGTGGACTACAAGTCAAAAGCCCAACAGGCCATTTCGTCGATGCAACCCCAATCGAAGGAACAGCTGTTGTTAATGCTGGTGATCTGCTCGCTAGATGGAGCAATGATATGATCAAGAGCACTATTCACAGAGTCGTCGAGCCTCCCCAGAAGGAGGCCGAGTCTTATCCACCTCGCTACAGTATTGCGTAAGTATATGGATCACTATGAAGACGTAAACTAATTAGTGGGTAGATACTTTTGCAATCCCAACTTCAAGAGCTTTATTGAGGCTATTCCGGGGACTTTTGAAACGGAGAAGGATAAGAAGTATGAGGGTATCAACAGTGGTGATTATCTTGTTCAAAGATTGACTGCTACGTACTGATTGAGTTAATCTGAGCTTTTTCTTCAATTTCTATGATAATGAAATGATTTATTTGTCTGTTCACTTACACGAAAACTTGTGATTACTCTATAAAGATGCCTTGATTTGTTGGGATATGCATGGTCAGCAATGGATCTCTGGCTCATGTATCAGAGGCTACTGTAGTAAAGCCTCACTATGATCGGAACAATTAAAGCGGTCGGAGCCTTCAATTAAATCTTTAGAGTTACGAGATACGGCATGCCTTTACCCTGAATCCATTATATCTTTACAAGGTGGAATAGAAAGAACAGCATTGGCTGTACCTGAATTACAGTAAGAAACTCCCCTATCCCGTCCCCACCAAAACCACTGACAGCATGACGTTAAACCTAATCGGGAAGCTAGCTACCTCGAAAGTAAAATGGTCTCCTCAACATCCATTTTCCATCTTGAATATCTTTACATATACAATCCACCAACCTTTCGCCCGATTGATATTCTTCCGGTCAACTCTGACTCTTACAGTCTTTGTACCTCCGTTCCATACTCCTCGAAACTCGACAACAATGGCTGCCGACGCTGCTGCCGCGACCAAGCGGCCCCTGAAGCCAGCCTCAACCGCTAACAAGGCCTATCTGATCTTCTATAACTCCGTCTCGGCTCTGCTATGGTCTGTCGTACTCGGCCGTACTGTCATGCTGCTCGGTCTTCATGGACCTGAGTATGTTTACCCCAATGTTGGCGAGTTCACAAAGTGGACGCAGACTTTGGCTGGCTTGGAGGTGATGCACTCGCTACTTGGTATGATCTACTTCTATTGTCCCTCGAGAGTTGCAACATTATACTGATATATACTTCTTACATAGGCGTCGTTCGTGCTCCTCTGTTCACTACACTTATGCAAGTCTCCTCGCGCTTCCTCCTCGTCTGGGCCGTCGTCGACATGTTCCCCTTCCTCGCTCTCTCGCCTTTCTACTCGTCCATGCTCATCGCCTGGTCCGTTACCGAGATCATCCGCTACTCTTTCTTCGCTCTCTCGCTGTCCGGTCTTCAGCCCAAGTTCCTCACTTGGTTGCGCTACAACACCTTCTTTGTGCTCTACCCTGTTGGTATCTTCAGCGAGTGCTGGCTCATCTGGTTGGCTACCGCACCTGCTGGCCACCTCAATGAGCTGTACAAGTATGCTCTACAGGCTATCTTGGCTATCTACGTTCCTGGTAAGTTTGGAAATTCTAGATCTTGGGACTTAGAATTAACTGTATATAGGATCTTATGTCTTGTATTCGCACATGATGGCACAGAGACGCAAGGTTATGCGCAACATGAAGACCCAGAGCCAGAAGGCTCAATAAGTGGAAATCATGAACGATATATAAAAAGGAGACTGAAAAGGACAGTCAGGTCAGTTGACTGACCATTGGGATAATGATGTGGGCCATCTACCTGGTCCCGTGAAATACTACCTTGGTGTAATACATAGTCTAGAAGAAGGACCTTTTAATTGAAAAGAAAAACATGTTAAATAGTTTCCTCCATGTCCGCATCTTTGGTCGCAGGCTTATCCTCAGCTGAAGGCTTGTCCTCAGGTGGTGATGCCTCCTTTAGCAACAGCGGTTCTTCGGCACTTGTCTCATACCAGTCGTTCTGCAACCAGCTGTGAATAACTCCGGTAGCATCTTGAGTCAACTTGTTATATCCTGGGTTCTCTCTTGGAGTAAACATATCTGCGTTTTCGTTAGTATGTCAATCGACTATTCACATGGTGTCTGAACTTACTCATGTGCGCTCCAGCCTCGTCTGTCGCCTTGTCGTTGACAGCTTCCTTCCACACTCCTCCAGGCTGCTTCTTAGGTAGATTGCAGAATGTCCTGTCTTGTCCCAGAACTGTCCCAACGACATTGACCTGCTTTGCTGATGCTGCCTTGCCAAGACGAGTGTACAAATTCGCAAACCCAACGTCGAGCTCCTGGCGGAGTTGGAGAAGACAGGCAACACGTTTGCGGAGCTCTTCTCCTCGAGCGAGACACCCCACGAACTCAAGATGTGAAGACGCCCAGGACCAGCCCTCACCCAGTTGGTCACGCTTCATCCATGCAGCTGCCCCTCCTGCAGCCACAGCCCCAGCAGCACCGGCGTACATGGCCATCTTACCCCATCTCTGCCACTGACTGCCACCTGATCCTGAAGGGGCGGGCAAAGCACCAGCTGTCTTAGGAAGAGCGGGTGTTGTAGTAGGCGAAGCAGCTTGTTTGGCACCCCAGAGCGATGCCCCGAGTCCGCTGAGCTGTGAGATGGCGCCCATAGCTTGTGAAGCAGTTTGATACTGATCCTCTGCGCCGTGCGCTACTACGCCGGGAGAAATGCCCAAATACGGCGTATCAAAGGCGAGAACACCCTGGATATAGGGAAACATCAGAGAATTGAAGCTGGGCGTCTCGGACTTTTGAATGCCGTCTTCTGTGTAGATGGGCTTCTCAGAGGCCAAGCCGATAAGCATCTCAGCCGCCACGATGCCACCCATGGAGTGGCCGATGAGAATGGTGCGTACTGAAGGCTCTATTGTAGGCGATGGAGTACCAGCTGCCACTTCCATATCGATGACCTTATTCTGTAGCCTAGGAGCAATGGTATTAATGGATATTGTTGAGATACGGGCATTGGACGGATACATACCAGTCACGAAAGCGACTCACACAGCTACCCAGATCTCCACGAGTCTCATACTTGGGATAAACAATCGCCTCAACATTGATCTTTGGCAGGGCCTCCCTCACCAAGTCACGCAAATCCTTGGTGAACTGATAGTCGACTCCAAAAGTGTCCTCGCCGCCCTTAATCAACGTCAGTTATGGCTGATTAAGACCATCGCTATGACCATGACAAGGTGGGGGAGGGGCAAACGTACTTTGAAGCCATGGATAAAACAAAGAAGTAAAGTCTTCTTCATCGTGAAGTCTTTTCCATCTAACCGGATATAACAAAAACGAAATGTGACTTGAGGTTTATGCTTGTTTGTGGTGTTGAAAGTGTGGCGAATGAAGACAGTTCTAAGTTTAACAGTAGGAACTGAGATGAGCAAAGACCAACCTCAGACACCTGACTTGACTTGATGTGACTTGAACTGTCTGTCACAGGCATCTATCTACAGGAACTTACACAACATCACTCCAAAACCGTTCTCTAATTATGCTGCTCGAAATAAAATGAAAGTGACAAAATGTCAAGCTTCTATTAAAATACATCCTACTAATTTATCTAAACACTGAATGCAGTTGCGCCGTCCCTTTGCAGGCTCGACGCACTCCAAAGCCATTATCTGGCAAACCCATCAGAGAGCTCCGGATCATGCTTCTTTATGGTATTGGTTCCCACTATTTCCTTCCTTCTTTCTTTCTTCGCTTCTTCTGCTCCTGACCGCATGTTTCTTTAGTGACACCTATCCTGCCCAACGCCATTGCATATATCATCAAACAATCGCCTCCACGGCGATGCAAATTCAGAGGTCCTTTTGCGACCCTTCCGGATTAAGGTAAGGGTGTTGTGCTTTCTCAATAACACGTCCTTCATTCCTCGTCGCTTTGTGCGGCAGTGCTGCCGCCGTTTGCTTCCTTTGCGCTACTTGAAATCAACTTGATGCGAGTGCCGCCAGGTTGAGGTGTGCCGCCGCTGCCAGAGGGCGCCACTGAACCGTCCTTGGCCCCTTCTTCAAGTTCCTGAAGTTCAGGATGAGCCGCCAGTTCTTCTTGGTACTTGGAGTTGAAGAATTCCTATTTGAAATTAGACACTGTCGACAAACATGATTAAAACAAGGAAAACTTACGTTCATGATCTTAGCATCCTGATACAGAATGCTTCCGTCCTCATTGTACGTTTGACAGTTGCGGATCATCAGCTCGATGTCTTTTCGCATTGCGCTCAACGAAGTGTACTCCTCCTTCTTAATCCGTGTCTGAATCTGGTTCATGCAGATGGGATTCTGGATGATGAGGTAGTAGTCGGCGTAATCGCGCTTGGGTGGCAGTTTGATGAAGGGTCCAATGATAAGACGCTTGCCGGGGTCCGAGTCATCATCCTCAGGGGGCTCGATATCGTCCACCTCCAAGTCCATGAGACCATCGTAAAGATTACGGAGGCTCTTCTGTAGCACTTCTCGTTGATGGGGCGGTAATCGTGACTCTAGGCTAACCTTGCTAGGTCGTCCTTGGGGTCCACGTCGCTTCTTGGGAGGTGGCTCATCATTGCCCTCTTCGGCCTTGCGTTTCTCGTTCTTGCTGCCTGGTTTGCGCCCTCGCTTCTTGGGCGTCTCGATTTCCTCAGTGCTTGCTCTGCTGCCTGAAGGTGATTCATCCATCGAGTTCAAAATCGCAGATTTCTTCAAGTTTTTGTTATCCCGTCTGTCCCTACGAGCCTGTTTACGAGCAGCAGCCGCTTCAGGGGAATCATCGTCGTCATCCACTGCCATGAGCCATTGCTCTTCGGTCAGACCATCGTCATACTTGACCTTGGTACGCTCACGAGCACCACGGCCCAGTACCACATCCTCAGTCTCGTCTGAGATAGGGTTGCCCTCGTTCAAATAAATATCAGGCAATTCATCCTCACCCATAAGTCGAGGCTTGGTGCCTGATCCAGTGCCGTAGGGAGAAGTCTTCATCCTCTCTTCGTCCAGCTTTTGGAAGACGGCTATCTCGTCGTCGCTACGTGCGAGCAGCATATTGAGCTCGTCGTCCTCCATCTCATCCTGTTCACCAGATTCAGCCATGTCGGCAGTCTCCAGCAGCGTTCGAAGCATAGCATCACGGTCGGTTTCTGATGATTTGTTATCGAAACGACCGGCCTGAATGACCTTGCCATCCATGTCCAACTTGAATCGTGCTCGCTCGAGAATCTTTTCTTCAACCGAGTTGGAGCTGATGAGTCGCAGGATTCGGACTTCGTTCTTTTGACCAATACGATGAGCACGATCCTGAGCCTGCAAATCTTGATGGGGATTCCAGTCAGAGTCATAGATGATGACCGTATCGGCGGTTTGCAAATTGAGACCCAATCCACCAGCACGGGTCGAAAGCAAGAACATGAAGTACTTGGAGTCAGGTGCATTGAATTCCCTAAGCAAGTCGGAACGCTCGTCGGATTTGGTCGTACCATCCAATCGAAGGTATTCCACTCGCCTATACCGAAGGTAGTCTTCCATGATATCCATGATAGCTGTCATCTGGAAGAACATGAGGACTCGATGACCAGTTGCTTGGTACTTGGGCAAGATTCTGTCAAGCAACTCAAACTTGCCGGCTGTTCGCCACAAAAGATCATTGCTGATGTTGAGAGGATTCATGACATTTTCCACAACGTCGAACACGAATGGATGGTTGCAAAGCTTTCGCAGCTGCATAATCATGTTGCTGAGTCCACGAGCACCTGTCTTACCACCCTTGCCATCACTAACGACAAGCTTGTTGTGGGTAACCATCTGTTTGTAAAGTTTGGATTGGAGCGCAGAGAACTTGCACTTGATGACCTTTTCTGTCTTGTCGGGAAGATCCTTCTCGACATCCTTCTTCAGACGACGCAGAAGGAATGGTCGCAGAACCTTGTGGAGACGTCTGATAACAAGGATCTGTTCTTCTTCTGTAAGCTCCATCTTGTCCTGTCCACCTGTGTTGGCAAAAGGAGTGTTGAACCATTCATCGAAAGTCGTTGCAGATTTGAAGATGTTTGGCAAAACAAAGTTGAGCATGGCCCACAGTTCCGACAGATTGTTTTGAAGTGGTGTACCAGTGAGAATAAGTCGGAAACGAGTATGGTAGTACTGCTGAATGGTGTAGCTCAGCTTGGAGTTGGAGTTCTTCATTCGGTGACCCTCGTCGATGATCATGTGGAACCACTTGATCTTGCTGAGAATAGGACGGTCTTTGATGATGTATTCGTAGGTTGTGAGCAAGACCTGGAACCCGCCTTGTCGGATCTTATCCTGATGCACTTTACGAGAATTGGGAGGTCCCTTGTAAACGATACGGCTTACAGAAGGGGCCCATCGCTCAAATTCCAGGTTCCAGTTAGTCAATGTACTGAGAGGCACAATGACAAGGTAGGGTCCGGGCTGCTGTTTTCGTTCGATCAGGTAGGTGATCAAACTGATGGTTTGAATGGTCTTTCCAAGACCCATTTCATCTGCCAAAATACCGTTGAGGTTGTTGTTGTACAACGAAATCATCCATTGCAGACCCTTGACCTGATACTCCTTGAGCTTGCCGCCCACAAGGATATCGGCTTGTCCAGTAACCTCTTCGCGAATGCGATGGGCCACAGCATAGTAGTCAATCTTCTTGTTGCTCTCATCGTCCTCGTCATAATCGCTGTTGTCTTCCATGGGAAGCTCATCTCCGTCGCCATATCGTTCGGCGGCCTGGCGCTGCTGTGCCTTGACGGATGAGGCGAGCTGATGCAGGAAACCATCAGTCTGCTTGAGCAAGTGTGTGATACGAGTATCTTTGGCCTGGTCAAGAAGCTTGAGGTATGCTTCTTCATCGTTGGCCTTAAGAGCTTGCAGACGTTGCTTGGCTGTTCGCTCAATGCGCTTCTGCTCCTCCTTCTCAATGTTGAAGTGTTGCTGGTACATGAGACGAGAGAGCTTATGCGACTTGGTACGTTGAGAAGAAGCCGACTCCTGAATCTCTTGACGGTGGTTGTAGATGGCACGAAGGAAGTCGGTGTGTTTCTTCTTCTCGCGGTTCTCACGGGCATCACGTTGCTGCTTCTCAAGCTTCTCCGTGATGCGAGCTTCACGGACATTCTGCTTCTTCATGCGGCGATAGCTAGATCGGTTGGTCGTCATTGCGAGATTATCGTAATGCATCATTTGCCTTCCGATCTTGTCACGAAGCGCTCGCTGCTTGGCATACAAAGCAATGCTCTTCATCTCGATGATTGCTTTGCGCTTGAGAGAGTCGTCGGCCTCTTGACCGTCCTTCGAGGAATCCCAGTGTGCCAAATCACCTGGAAGGTTCTTCAACTCAGCATAGCGCTGCCTCATTCGGTTCGAGACAACGACTTCTCGCTCATATCGCAAGTGGTCGAAGTCGATGCCTGTAGGGAACACACCAGGAATAAACCAACGGTTCTTTCGCTGCGAGTGATCGAAATACTTGATTTCAGACCGGATCATACTTGTGCCGTATGGGGACTTGACCGTCTTGAATGTATGCGCCTTGGGGATTTCTGAGCTCTCATCTTCCGTTGCAGCCTCGGGCCCATTTGGGTGGTCCTTATTAGTTTCGGAATCGGCCTGGCCATGTTTTGAAGTTGGTGCTGCTTGTGCGGATTCAGCGATGGCTGCTTGCCTACGCTGGCGCTGGTTGAAGATCGCCTGCTGCAATTGTAATGATACGCCAGCATTCTTTCCAAGCAGCTTAAAGGCATGGATCTGCTGCCTCAAGAGGCCCAGTTGTTGTTGGGTGAAATGATTCGGAGACGTGCCAGCAGAAGCAGGAGTGGAGGAGGTTTGGTTCGGCATTGCGGATGCGTTGAGCGTGTTCGAAGCAGGTTGAATTGTCTGTGGTGAGCCTTGCGGAAGAGGTCGACCAGCCATCATCCCATTAGCAGACGCGCCATTTGTGGCATTTTGCATCTGCTGTTTTTGTTGCTGCTGCATAAACTGCTGCTGAGTACGTCGCATATTATGCTGTTGTTGGAAGTTCATCAAAAACTGAGAGGCCTTGATGTATTCAGGGTCGGTCGGGGACATTCCTTGCTCCTTCATAGCCTTCAACTTCTACATCATAGATCAGCACTGAGAACCACACCAAGTCAGAAACCCCAGCAGGGTGATTAAGAAGGCCGTACCCTAAAAACTTCTTCCGCCTGCTGCTTAGTCGCGCCAGCAGGCATTGGCGCGCCAGGATGCTGAACAGCGGGGGATGCATGCACCGATGCCATGATGAATGATATCTGTGCCGCGAAGCCCTGTGACGGTTGAGTCGAGTGATTAGATTGTGCAATTACAGCTACCTATATCGCATATCGTAGGGATGTAAACGATGGTGTCGCGCGTAGTATAGCGAGCTTGGATGTCGCGAAAGCGAAGATAGGGTGTAATAATAGAACAGGGGCGTGAATGAACGCGTCGAAGGCGAAGTTAAAAAATCAATGGATTGAAAAAGTTATAAGAAGCGTCGTCGAAAAGTAGGCGACACGTCGTGGATAGCGCGTGGGACAGGTTTGGTGTGGACCGCAACCTTTAAATTGGAAACGCGGCTAGATGGGTTGCTGGAGGCACGAGATGGACACTCCAAGTTGCAAAGAAAGGTTGAGCAGAAGGAAAAGTATGCGATGTGGCAACACGGCGCGTTGGGAAACCGGTACCGAAGACCGGAGTTGTGTGCAAATCGCGTGCAACACGGATTTGGTGGTTTTTCGAGATGAGAGCCGATGGTTTGAAGGGGCCCTGGCGAATTTTTGGATGCGCGCGCTCGCCAGTTGATGATGGGGAGTGGTGAAGGCACAGCTGGACAAGATGCGGCGTGACGGTTGGTGCAGTTCTGAGTCGCTTGGTCACAGTATTTTTCAGCACGACCCCCCTGCAAGAGGCGACCGCGACCAAGTAGGCTACTGGTACGCCTGAGGCAGCCATGAATTTAATATTAAGTAATCATTATCCGTGCTTCGGATTGGTCAACTAAAACTACATGCACGTGATACCCTTGGGACGCCCCATGGCAGCTATCAGAATAGGCGTTTTTGGAGTAGGACAATGCGAGGCCGAAATGGCAAAGAAACACCTGCGCTTGAACGGTGTTACTCGCTTCGGTCTAGAGGATCCGCAACTAGGCGTTGACAACGCCTCTGCGACCGGATATTGTGATGGAACGACAAAGACATAGCAGTGTTACACGAGTTAGGCATGCTCTTATGGAGTCATAGTCTGGACCCGCGTCCAAGAAAACGTGTCGAATCCCATAGCTACCCACTGGCCGTTAGTGCTCTCACCTCTTGAGCCTCTTCTTGTCAGGGCCGTCTTCCTCATCGCTGAGGTCCGCGTATTGGGTTTCGGGTTGGTTTTGGGCCCAGGCTTTGGTAAACATCGGGTTACTCTGCGCCTTGTCTGCATACTTCAGCAAAGCTTCTCGAGGGTCCTCGTGCAGCATGCGCGCAAGAGGAATGTTCTCTGCGATGGCTTTCTCGTCGGGTGCGTTCTTTTCCATAGGCGTCTGCTGGGGGATGTGTGGGCGTCGAGGATCCTTCGATCGGCCAGATACAGTAACGCCAGATTTTCTCGAACCTGTTGTGGCGCCTGGTACCATAATAGCATCTCCAGATACACCGACCGACTGATCCATCGTTAACTCAGGGTTATCGTCGATGTGGCGTTTCTTTGGTGCTCGCGACATGACATCTACAGCTCCTTTGCTCGACATCTGTGGGTTGTACAAAACGTGAGTTTCGGCGTTAGCTGAACCTGTGATAATCTGATTAATCTTCGGGTGCCAATCAATTGTGATAAGCGGCGATCCAGGCGTTATTGGAGTAACATGTTCCGCGCGCAAATTGCCGGGGTTCAGGATGTGAAGGTGGCCTGTGATGGAGCCTGTGATGATGCTGGTCGAGTTTGGCGCATATTTAATATTGCTTGTTGAGTAGTGGTCCGAAGTTGATGTATGAGATACAGTGACAAGGGGCTTGGTAAACTTGCGGGTGTCCCATAGTTTGATCAAATCGTCGCCTCCCCTGGTAACCACCATACGACCGTCGGATGATATGTCGATACCGCTGGTCCAAGTCTGAGGCTTATGAGCATCGCGGATCTCTCCTGCAGGGCGTGAGAAAGGACTGTTGCCGCTATACATAACCAGCGAGCCATCAAGAGCTGAAGCGACAAGCACGTTGCTACCTCCCTGGGCCGAAGATCCCCATGCGACTGCAGTCATCTTGGTGCGACCTGCGGACCCAGCAGCCTTGGATTTGAAAACGACAACATCCTTCTGCGATCGTTTGTTGTTGATGTCCCAGATTCTTAACGTACTATCGGTACCGGCGGTAACGCATAGATTCTTGTCAGTGGGATGCCATGTTCCAGTTGTGATCTCGGAAATGTGGCCCTTGGTATTGTTCATGTCACGAAGATACATGTCTCCCTTGACGAATTCTGTAACAATATCGCCATCCCGAGACAAGATCTTTGCTTGGGGGTGCGCTGAGACGCAGAGGAAAACTCCTCCAGCGTGTGGATTGAATTCGATTCGATGGACGGGGTGCGATTCGGAGTTTGCAGAAGCCGCTTTTTGTTCATATGGGTCAACTGAGCGAAAGGCTCTCAAAGTAGTGGGAGTCATGGAGGCGAAATCGTGAAGTTTGACTGTGCAATCTGTGGAAGCAGTTGCTAAGCGCCCTCCTGCAGGGTCGAGCGAAACCGTAGTCACAGCGCGGTCGTGAGTTTTGAGAACAAGTTCGTGCGATACAGGAAATTCATCTTCGTCATCGGAATTGTCGCTGTCGTCGCTGTCGGAATCGTCGCTCGAATCATTCTTCTTCCTGGGTTCCTGGGATTGTCCGCCACTGGCTTCCGGGGCTTTGCTGGTCACTGTCCTGCGACTCCTGTCGATTTGGGCGGCAATATCGGCTTCTTTCGACTTCTTCCCAAAAGATGTAGGTAGGAATGCCCTCATGGGATCATCCGCCGCCAAGTCGGGCACCTCAATCTCGAAATCGTCGTCGGAACTCATGGCGAATTGCTCGGTTGCTGACCGTCAAAGTGCGCAGAAGAAAGGAGGAGGTCAGGTGGGGAGAAGAAGGGTGGAAAAGGTTTATCAATGAATGTGGCAGCAGACAGGCAGGAAGGGCAGGCATGCGGGCGGTCTGGTCTGGTCTGTTTGAGCAGCAGCTTGGCTTTGGGCGGCGCTGGTTGGGTTTGTCCACCGCCCCGGTTCTTTTATTATTAGCTCACGTTGAAGCAGTTGGCATCCGATTGAAACCTTTTTACATATTGTATGTATTCAATCGATTTCAATTACACAAGATGGCAGAATTCCCTGTCTATATGCTACAGGTTGAGCGTCGATGCAGCGTAGTAAACACATGACATTGAATAATTTGCCTACCCAGCTGAAGGTCTTAATGTCTCAAGTGCCATGGATCGTCAACTGTTGTCGTGAACTTGAACATCCTTTACACCGCCAGGTGGAGTTCGAGACATAGGTCAGACACAGTTTTCAGTGCAGCAAGTCGTCTTTTATTGATTCATTTCTGGTCAGATCACATCCAGTATCACAACTCCTCTTCTTTCGTTCACTATGAGATGTTGCAGTTGGATCGCTTGCACGATATGATCATGACAAGTAACCCCGCTGCACGCTACCAATACATTGACAACCAAGCCTCTGTAAATTATGAATAGATTGGGACATGGTCTCCTCAAAATGTGGCGAATTGAGTAGTACAGATTCACCAAGTCAAGGGTCCTTTGACAAGAACATGCCGGCCCCAGGCTGCCTCATTGCCTTCATAAATAGGTAGGCAGGTAAGTAACAGAAGAAATGTCCTCGAAGGCTTAGACTACCAAGATAAAGTAGCCTAAAATCTCGTCTCAGCTCGCATAAAGTGACCAAATTATTTCAGCTCTTATACTCTCGGCGGCCATTATTCTGACAACATGACAATAGGTAGGGACGTTGGTCTTCTACATAAGATATTCGACGACAGTCCTATAGTGACTGAAAATAACAATTGAAAATGCTTGGGTGAGGAAAGCATAGAGGCTCCAGATGGTATATTCTTTTTTTGGAAGTCTCAAGTCTGTTAAATCAAATGTTTAGCCCATGGTATCATGCCTCTTGCGCCGGTATAAAAAGACTATAAAACTTTCCCAGCCAGTCTCGCCCGCCTCGAATCTTCCTCTCTTAATGCCTCGCTCTTCGCCAAAAAGTCTTCTCTGGCCATATAAGAATCCTTTGATTTGCCAGCCAGCGCCAGCTCGTCCTTGATGCCCTCTTTATCCACATAGCCGGCCCAGTCCATGCGACTCTTCTCGACGACGTTGAGCTTCTTGGCCTGCGCCTCCTTGCCAGCCTTAATTCGCGCCGCCATTCCAAGGTTCAGGTCGGACCGCTGTGGCATGAGATCCATCTGAGGCTCAAAAGCCGATCGGAAAGCTTTTTTTGTAGCACGTTTTTCGGGACTATTGGTTGGAATTTCCTGACCTTGCGAAGCAAGATAAAGCTTTGCCTCGGCTGAGTCGCGCGCGACAAGCTTTTCCTCTGTATGGACTCGACCAGCGAAGTTGTATGTTCGCTTGATGCGTATCATCGCCGAAGGATCTTCTGGGTCGGCTGCGCCTGTTTCTTGTGCAACTGTATCTCCCTTCTTTTCTGCGGAAGTGGCATTTGTTTCAGCATCATTGGGTTCGTCGACTTTGGTCCCTGGAGTGGCCTTGGCTATCATCTGTGCCCACAGCGCATCAACATCGATGGTGACCGGCTCGTTGTTGGTGGCATATTTGCGTTCCTCTTTCCTGCAATTCACGTCAGAAATGCATTGAGCATCTCGTACAGGTATAACTTACTCTGCGGCACGCTGTCTCCGGGTCTTGATCAAACCACCCTCACCACCTTCATCGCCTTCTTGCACCCCTCTTGCTTCCGTCTTTTTACGACGCTTTTCGCCTCTTTTTATGATTGCCTCATCACCCGAATTATCGTAGCCTGCATCAGCAGCATCCTCATCAGCAGCAGGGAGTGTCCTTTTGTTGGTAGCTCTGTTTGCCCCATCCTTTTCATCCTCTGCATCAGATTGATCGGAAGCCTGGTTGGGCGCATCATCTGGAGCAAAGTCAGAGTCGTCGGACGACGCATATTGCTCATCTTCGTCTAATAGCGGATCTGGTGGCATTTTTGCGTTGTAAATGTTGGCAGTTCGCGCCTGGAAAACCAGTCGCGTAACTACAAACTTAACAATCCAGTCTTGGTATCTGTCGCTGATGAGAAAGCGGGCCAAGGTGAGTGACCAATCACCTACTTGCACTCAGCTGTAAGACAGCAAAGTACGCACGACTAGGTAGACACAAATAAATACCTGATGAAAGGAAAAACGATCGATTATAGATAGCAGAAATGATCTTCGAGGTGAAATTGCAGGACCCCTGAGATGTATTTGCGACATATGACTTGACGAGTGGGATCACCACCGGAAAGATACTAGGTACCTAGATATATGATATAAGTCCCATGGTGGGGCAGCCTTGTAGGAAAATGCGAGGCTGAAAACTATAGCCAGAAAATTTCCATTCAACATAACCATCCAACCCTTCGTCTCAACAACGCACCCAAACATAAAAGTCGCTCGCTATGGCTGTTCTAGGCAAGCGAAAGGCTGATCCTGAGCCTGAAATCTCGCAAGAAGATGCGGCTGCCATTTTCCGCCGACATTTCGAGGCGCAATTCGCACCACTACCCGATGCGAAAGAGCCCAAGCCCAGTTCAAAAAAGACGAAACGTGACGAAGAAAGCGACGACGATGATGATAGCGAAGCAAGCAACGATAGCAACGATGAAGAGGAAGACGGTGAAAACGAAGACGAATGGGGCGGTCTATCGGGCGACGATTCAGACGAAGAGGAAGAGGAAGAGGAAGAGCAACCTCCAGTAATAGAAGTGGTGGACCATTCTGGAAAGCAACCAGCAACGACTGCCACAATGTCCAAACGAGAATTAAAGGCTTTTATGGTAAAATCCCGCCATTCGAGGAGGTACGAGCTATTGAACTAACATGCAAAACCAGTCTTCACGCCCCCCAGACCAAACATTCACCAAGTCCGAACCGACGCCTGCAGCTACTTCATCCTCCTCAAACGAACTTCCAGAAGACGCGCCCTCTCTCCTAGCCCAAGATCTTGAACTCCGTCGACTTATCGCAGAATCACACCTCCTCGCCCCTAGTTTGTCATCTTCTGGTGCAGCTATTGAGCCAAAAGCCTTCGCCGCTGGCCGCACTCGTCAAAAGGCCACAGACATGCGCATTCAAGCCCTGGGATCCAAGGTTTCCATTCACAAACAGGAGAAGATGCCAATGAACATGCGCAAAGGCATTGTGGCTGCGGCAGAAGCACGCGAGACAAAACGTAGAAGAGAGGCTAAGGAGAACGGTATTATCCTGGAGCGAGAAACCGGGAAAAAGAAGGGAGGCAAAGGCCGGAACCGAGACCTGCCAGTTGATCGACCGGGAGTTGGCAGGCTCAGAGGAGCTGAATTACGTTTGAGCGATAGGGACATCAAGAGCATAGAGGGAGGAAGAGATGCGTTTGGCAGAAAAGGAAGGCGATAGGACCACTAATGTGTATGAGTCAAGTTCGTCAACACGAGATACCAGGTCACAGGAGCAATTGATTTAAATGTAAACATTTCTATTTCACCAAGCACTGGACCAATTTCGATCACTAGCGTTGGCCTCCACACAGGATATCTAAATACTCTAACAATCATCAAAGAAGCAACTATGATATATATAGAAGCGGACTTTGACACACCTCGACGCATGGGCGTCTTCATGATGCTCACAGCTTTTCATCAGGAGCTTCTCCTACGCTATCACAGCGTAGGTCTATCAAAGCCATATTTTGAACCACCAATGAGCGCTTCCAACCAAAAAAAAAATGTAATAAAATATGAACATAGGAAAAATCAAGCAGAGAGCACGCAAATACCGTTGCAGATTGCCACCGAAATTCAAGCCATAAATCCCTTGTAGTCATGATCTGTGCAAATAAAATGACAAAGTCGTACATAATTGGGCCGTTACATCATGCCGCTAGCGTTGATAGCAGCCGGTTGGCTCATTGTCATGGGCATGCTGAGGGTTTCGAGACTGTTGAACGTTTGTGCGGGTGCGTTGCTTGAGGGGGGAGTCGAGCCATGAGCGGCAGCGTTCAGGGAGCCGGTCACATATGCATTTTCAGAGTGAGGGGAGGCCTCTTCGAGTGAGCCAAGATGGTCATCACCGGAGAAGTCCTCCTCCTCATCGCCAGAGAGATGCAGTGAGCCATCTCCACCGTCTTCGCGACCGTGTGTGCGCTTGTGTCTAGGTATAAGGTTAGCGAGTGACAGTGGAAAGGTTGTAGGAGAAAACATACTGTGCCAAATTGTCAGATCTTGAGAAGGCCTTGCTGCAGTGAGGGCAGACATAGGGTCTCTCTTGTGTGTGCGTTCGAACGTGTCTAAAAACCAGATTAGTGACCAGCTGCCAGTCGCGAACGGAGAATGCTTACCGCTTGAGATGCTCCAAACGCTTGAAGAGACGGCCGCATGTGGGAATGGGGCATGAGTGGGACTTCTGAGGGTAAGGGCCAACTTCCATAACAGTGGCTGAGCGAGCACGTCGGACAGCACCGTTGGGAGCAGGCACTGATCGTCGCTGATCGTTCATGGAGCCCTCGCCGGTGTATTCCTCACTAGCGAGGTGAGGGAAGTCTTGGTGGATGCCCATAGAATGGGGTGCAGGGCTTCCTTCAACAGCAGACAAGGGAGTTCCATGTCTAGATATGTTCTGGTGGTGCTGGCTGTTCACAGACACACCAGAAGTGCTGTAAGACAAACCAGGAGGGGAGTTGTTTGCGGACTCATCACCCTCGGCAACAGGACCAACAGAAGCAGAGACAGATCGTCGCAGGTCAGAAGGTCGACGGACATGTGAGTGTGCTGGGTGTGAGGGTGCAGCAGGAGCCGCAATTGCCGACATAGATGGGGGGATGGATGAACGCCGTCTTCTCTGCTTATATGTCGGCGAACCTTCGATTACAGAGTAGACGTTGTTTGTACCATAGGGACGAGAGAATTGAGGGCCAGCCAAGTTAGAGGGGGGGAGCTGGACCATGCCGTTGAGGCCATTCATGCTAGCCATATGATCGGGGATAGCGGAGTACAAGCCAGTCTCCTCGTTGGCGATGTACGCGGGCTCAGCAGAGATACCCAAGGCCTGCTGGGGAGGTGTGATGGGTTCGAATGAGATTCCCCTGTTGCTGTAGTCCTCGTACTGGGAGGAGACGAATGAAGGAGCGGGCGAGTACTCGAGAGCATATGCGGGCATAGAAGCATGGCGCTGGTGGCCGGTCGTGATAGGAACACCGTTCTGGTTGTATTGAACACGGGTGAAATCAGGCTCCCTCTTCACGGGCACGGCTTGGTGCATGTGGTGAGGCACCGCCATCGTTCCATAAGGTACCATTGCGTCCATCCCCTCCGCCAAAGGGGGCATGGACTGAGGCATCATTGTCGGGGGAGGAGGCATCGAGTCCATAGCTCGCATGACTGGAGATGTGGACTGGCTCTGAGAGAAGGCGGATTGCTGGGCGCTGAAAGACGAAGAGTTGGCTTGTTGAGCCTTTGTCAGTTGCTCGTAGAGCGACTGAGATGAGTCGTACTGGAAAGACAGCGCGGGTTCGCTGACAGCAACGGTGGTAGCTTCCTGGCCCATCTTCTCCCTCTTGAGATCGCGTTCCAGCGCGTCAAGGAACAGACGGTCATGGGGGACACTGTACCAGTAAAAGACCTTTTGCTTCTTCTGAGTGCGAATGCAGTTGTTCTTGTAGAGGAAGTCAAGGAAGGCGCTCTTGGGCTCCTCCAGAGAAGCATCAGTTCCAGACTTGAGGTTTCGCAAGTCAGAAAAGATACCCTCCTCGAACTTCTTGGAGTTCTTGACAGGTCGGCCAAAGGCCTGGAAACGGAAGGACAGGCATCTCACAATATCTGTGCCAGAAATGTGGAAAAGGTTGTTCCAGAGAATGCATGAGACGTATTCACCTGTTGGTAGCAGAAATCGGCGAATGTACTGATCAGGTTGCCAGTCGACAGGGGCAGAGATGAGGAAGTACTTCAAGTTGTCGACTTGCTGAAGAGCGACTTGGGCATCGTGAGGCAGAGCTTGCTGGGCCTCAGTGCTCAACATGAAAGTTTCGGGCTTCTGAGGCGCCATTGTGGAGTGTTGCGAGTACATCTTGGCGTGTTGTGGAATCCGTGACGTGACCGCGTTTGGTCAGTCGAAATGATGGCGCTCGACGGCCGTGGGTGGTTGTTGCGGCGAACCGAAGAGTCGATTGAGTCAGTTGAGACAACTGATGTTGATTGAATGAAATGGTCGAGGCGCAGCCCAGATCCGAATGGAATAAAGATGATTGGAATGATGCTTATTGACCAAAATTCGAGACCAGCCCGGAATAATGGAATCGCTGTGCAATGCGATTCGAAACTCAGCAACCGCGTCAAGCGAATGTAGCTGAGGCGTCCAGAGTAGCAACCGTCAAGGCGTTGGCGATGGTGGGGGATCGAAGGCGAGTTTCGCGAAACAGCAATCGAGCCAGATTAAAGCTATAAGCAAAGTGTAGAAAGCAAGAAATGAAAACAGATCAACAGAGCCGAGAAGCAATGTTCATCAAGAGCAAGCAGCGGCTTCGTAAGTGAGAACGAAGGAAGGAAGCAGCGCGCGTTGAAGATGAACGTGAGACGTCGGGGGTGCAGACGACTTCTATTGAAATGGGAAGAGAAACGACTTTGAGGGCGACTCCGGGATGGGTCCGTGGAGTGTGGAGTGAGGGAGGAGGGGGAGGTAGGGAGAGTAGAGTGAAGGGAAAACAAAACGACGAGAGGAAAAGATTTCAGAAGGGAAATCTGAGCGGGTGGGCGAGCGAGGATATACGGGGGTTTAATGAGATGCTGGTGTGGAAAGATAGTACGCAGGTCGCGCCGACAGAGAGACGGGCAAGAACAAGGTCAGGCAACGCAAGTGAGTGAGTGAGTAAAGAGACAGAAGGAGAACCCCGGTCATGCCTTGTCCTAGGTTCCTACCCATCCATGAAAAGGAAAAGACAGGGAAGGTAACCTAAGGGCAAGTACCTGGCATGGATGGTAGGTGCAGACCTATGAAGATGGAGATGGTGGGTTCCAATTAGGTTGGGATTGGACTTCTAGAGCACGCGCCAACGACCAGCCTGAGAAAAGCGAACGACGGCGTTGCGAGGGCGGGAGAGCAGCCACATACCACACACGGTGTCTTTCGAGAGGACCCAGGTGGGATGGAGGGTGGAGGATGCACTTGCTCTCGCTCGTCAGCAACGGGAGCAGTGGACCTACCAGTCAGAGAATGTCCCATCGTACCAATTAGAGACGTTTGGTGGGGTCTGCTTGTTTTCTAGGCTTGGGAAGGCACAGTGTGGCTGACTCTCTCTTAGACTCTCTTCTTTCCCCGGCTGTCATGCAAACAACAACCGGCAAAGCCATGGATCATCGTTGATAGTCGTTTGCTCCATGTCGTTATTCCGATTCTTATAGATTCTTTCCAATTGCACGCCTCGGCCCAGATCCTCCCTCTACTCTAGCAATCGCCTTAAAACGTTTATTCTTTACTCTATCCAGGGCTGCAGCGCCCCTGTTTACTCAAACAAAGGGCCACTTTACTCTGGCCAGGCCTCAGGGTGTCATAAGAATTAGCCCCCGACAGCGCAAGAGACGAAATAATTTGTTCACCTTATGCCAGCTTAGGCTAGCATTTAGGCTACATTATTTCTGTAGCCTAAGTCTTGAAGGACATTTCTTCTGACACCCACCTGCCAGGGAGGGTATGAAGCATCAAAATGGTATGGTGCAGTACAGTGCCACACCTCACAATATCGACCGTCCACAACGCAAAGCCAGAAGAAGACAAATCTCATCTCGCGCGTTGACTCTATCGGTCACGACTTACGCACATCAAAGTGCAGCGAACATCTCATGTCAAAAAGTGGGCTTGTACTAGTTGTTAGTGTCCAAGCCAATTTTGCTTTGATATCACCGGCATGTTGGTGCACGGAAGGCGTCCAGAAGTTCAGTCTGAGTGGCTTTGGCTCAACGAACTCTCGCTCATGACCGGGCGTAATCGGCGGGTGTTCACTCACTCTCCATTAAGAGAAACGATGCTAATTCTCTGACGCCGGCAGCTGTCAGTGAGCGCGAGTAACTGTACATATGTGGATATCGACAATGCCTAACCAGTGCCTTCTCTATTGGTTCCCTTGTTTACTACAGGACTGTATGTACTACTACGACATCGACAGGCTGGTTCCACGCCCCTGCTTCAAACAAACCACGCTCCCTTCCGCGTCGGACGAGATGGACTGAATAGGGTCGAGGCCGAAAAGATCGACAAGGGTCGCGGAAACAAATCCAGAAGAGTTACATTTGCAGCTAAGCAACGTGGGTAACGGTCCTCATTCTTGTCTTTGATTACTGTCTCTCAGCTATTATTTGCAGAGAGACAATGGCTTGGAGAACGTACAAAATCTGAAACATAAAACACAGGTTGCTGATAGACTGGCCGCGTCGTGCCGCTTGTCTCAGCCTAACAATTGGGCCTCAAAGGCTTGGAGAAACCTAGTTCAAAAGATTCTGAGCCAATCTCCCGGCTGCAAAAGCATTGAGCCCACCACTAGCTCTGTGAGATTCGATCAATGGACATCTCAGATATGACGGGCGGAACCAAGGGTTACCTTTACTCTGGCGAACTAACCTCAGGGTGTCAGAAGAATTGGCCTCTGGAGGCATAAGAGACGAAATAATTTGGTCACTTTGTGCTGGCTCAAACTAGCAGTTGGGTTACTTTATTATGGTAACCTAAGCCTGAGAGGACAATTCTTCTGCTACCTACCTAAGTAGGTACATTCTACTCGATAGGTGGTGTTGCTTGAGGTTCTCGCATGTACCGCAACGCTGGAGGAGTGGATTTTGCCAGAGATTGGCAACTATTGCTAGTCAGAATAGGCCGAGCCATGAGATGTTAGCGGCATTCTCGGCCGACCATCTTGGATTATTATTTTTCTCTATGCAGCTTGAGAGACAGGGTTTCTCACAGATACCAACAAGATATTGTGGCTTGTGTCAGTGCGAGAGTCGTAATCTCTTCGCAATTCCAAGACCCATTGTCGGAGATAACTCTTATACTATGCGTTATAGTTTGCGGCCACGATTCATGGGTTGTTTAAGTCTTGTTTTAACGACTGCGATGTTTGATATCGCCAGGCAACTACTCCGATGCCGAAGCTGTCTGGTTACAACAATACAACACGAGCGAACAGTTTAAATTACAGCAAGAATCAAAGCAATAACAGACAAACTATAAGGTTGTTTCCCGGTTGTCGAAAAGGGGTCGGCGACGATGTTTCCAAGCCGTATGCGGGAGTTTGATTACCACCTGGCATAGCACGAAAAATCAGCTGAAGCGAGATAAAGGGTCCGTTCACCCTTCTAATCCTTCGGAACGAGCACAGCTGAGATTCGTCCCTACCGTCAACGAAGACCGCTCTGTCAGTAAATACTGATACAAACGGCAGATCATTGACGGTGGCATGCACGACATGGACTCATTATTCAAGCTTACATGAATAACAAAACTTTATCCATCTAATGTGGAGAAACAACACGGTACACTGTACACCACGTACCACAAAGTGTCGAGTGCAGTAGCCCGAATGTCTTGACTCTCGCCCTTTCTTCCAGCCAGGACTTGGATGGTTTTTGGACCAATTTTAAAAGCATCAGTGCTACCAGACCAAGACACTGCCTGTTTTCAACATCGATGGGCTTCATTTCTGAAGGCAAGCCACCAGTCTATCGAAACCGGGATTGCAGCTAGCAGCAGCATCCTAGAGCCGACCAGCGGGGAGATGCGCCCATGGATAGATCAGGGCAGTCCCGATAAACAATCCCCATGACTCTCGACGATCGCTCAGAAATTGATTTCCGCTCTAGCCACTTTGCGCCATCTTCTGTAAGCCTACGAACTCTGATCACTGTTTTTAGGTCTTAGCCAACAATGCCGGTGGGTTCCGCAGGTCAATTCTGCAGACTAATGCAAAGCAAGGATATTTTTTTCAACTAAAGAGGGTCACTTGTCCAACATATCCCTACCAAGTCTGCGTCAGGGCAGCGTTTTCGTCAATGTGAAACGTGCCTGCAGGACTGCATCAGACACCACATCCTCGTCTCAAGGCTTATGCACCAATGATACCAGATGTCTGAAACCGTCACACCCCTTCATCAATGGTTCTCAGTTGTTTGATATCCCAGATTATCGATCAAGAGGGAGGCTGGGCCGCTGGCTCACTTTGTTTTATCGACACGATCGAATCAATCAATAAAATCATGGGTTTTCATGGCTTTCGATTGGCCGTTACCACTTGGGGCCCATCTCCTCCGATTGTGGACCACAAGTTTCCAAGGCTCAAGCCGCCCCGAATTCTATGCTGGCATGCAAGCCAACATCACCTGGAATCGACCTTCTTGAACGAGCCTGGCTGGTTCTAATCTTCGAAACCCCAAAAAGACGTTGCTTCGCCGAGAAACGATAGAAGTGCATATACGTACATGATACTGTGTGGCTTCCTTGTCCTTAACTGGGATGATAATACGTACGTCCTAATCTGTACCTGCATCCTCATGATCACTCATATATCCATATGAGCAAGAGACGAGGCTTCACTCTCCTCCACCGCGGCTCCGTCAAATCCTGGATACAACCAGCGCCATGTAACAATAAGCAACAGGCACCGTTCTCAGACTGGCCAATCATGCCATATTTGGATTATCGAAATATACGATGTATGGGTTTGACTCCAACGGTCTTTGCACGCTGCAGCATTTACGAGTTTACATCATTGAGTTCTCAAATCAACATGTTTATGACTGGTCATCCTTTGCTCGACAGCAACAAACAAAGACTCGCATTTACGAGATCACTCAACTTATCGCAAGTTTGGAACGCAGCAGGGTCGCATTGACTCTGATGGACTGCGTTACCCCTGGATAATTTTAAAATTGCACTCGCGCATCCCACTGCACGTGAGAGGACTCTTTCGCGCCGCTGCGGGCCGTAACAAGTCTTGAATGCCATGGGCCCTGGCTATCTCTGCAGACTGGATTGGACACCGGTTTGTTATTGTTCTGGGTAACACGAGTCGTTGATGCCCTGATCCAGAGACACGAACAACTCCAAACAGATGGCACGTCGTGAGATTATGGCATATCACAAGCCAACGCAACAGGATAAGCGTTTAATCCACCAATCTTACTATTGGGGTTCCTTGATGACTTACACTCACTGGGCCGAGCCTCATTCCATTTGACCTATTACTCAGACTCTGGAAACCACTGAAGCCAAGATGTTGTCCCCATGAGCTGCCACTCAGCTTTCAACGCTTGCGTTTCAAAAGAGGTGTGTGCCTAAATTTAGGTTGGCCATCTCACATCAGCCAATCATCAATCTGAAGAGCTTCCCTGTCGGCGGTTGGCAATGACCCGCAAGGGGTCCAGTTTGAGATGCGTCTCGAAGTTCGATTGGATGTATCAGAATTCCACCCCAACCTCACATTTATGCTTCACCTTGGTTCTGGCGACTTATGTTGTCGTTACAGACCATAAATAGAAGCAATTCAAAAGTCATCCACTCGGTAGTGGTTGTCGATCGGGTTATCTTCCGGCGGTGGACCATCTTAGGGCTTTTGCTCGCTGGGGGGTTGTCAATTGTCATGCTGAGGGATATCATCATCCAGGCACAACTATCACTCTCTTGTCAATTGCATTGCTAGCCGAGTCTCTTGGCCAGGGGTCCAGAAAGGGCCCGGTTCTATTCCTCAAAGCCAAGAGAGTATGTAGAACGGAACTTACGTATCGCTCCCGAAGGCTAGACCTACCAGGTTCTACAGGCATCGTAGTCAATAGCTCACCTGCAGTGCTATAGGGGCCCGCCTTATTAATTGAGATTGTCGTTCTAATGCTACAGTAACGATATGGACATTTTCCTCAATCGTGAGCTACGCATTGGGTTTCTACCCAATTGCCCAAGAGAGAAGTTTCTGCATCTAGCGCTAGATCTGGTTTGCATTATTATCTCGACCGCATAGTCTACTGACCTGAAACAGTCCGGGTCCCCAACCAGCGATCAAACCCATGTTCCTGTTGCTCTGTGTCTTATCACCTTCCTACAGCACAGAAGTGTGCCTGTCACATCTAGGAAACAAGCCTGGGGTTCCGTGTTAAACCATTCGCTATCACCAAGATCTGCGGTCATTAAGCTGAACGACTTGACCCTCGGCTTCCAGCAACCCATCGAGTCAGCTGTCCGAATCCTGCGGCAAGATCCATATAGAGCATAGCTCTTCTGGTTTGAGGCGAGGGCCTCTCTACATACAATCACATCACACCGCCGAGGCCGTAGAAAGGTCCCTGCCCTCTGCCTCAGATACATGAAACACCAGCGACCCAGCCATCAGCTCTTCCAGAAGAGTATGAAGCAAGCACCTTGTAAGTTTGCCCATCAGACTCTTCGCTTCAGGCTCGTTTCTGGGGTATCAGGGGTTCAGTCGCCCACTTGTTCCTGTAAATACGACCCTGCCTACGCACAGTTGACTGTGATGCCCTCGCTTGAGTCATGGTATTCGCGGAAGTTGGGAAGTGGACGTTTCTCTGACGTTCCTTAGCGAAGCCAGCAAGGTCTGGATAGTTTCAGACTACCTGCTTGGCACGCTATTCTGGTGAACCTGGCTATCACTGACTTCCAGATATGGTATCTCGATGTTCTCATATGCAACCTCATTCACACAGACGGGATCTCTCAAACACGTCGCTGCTGCTCAGATGTTTGATCGGCATCTATTTTCGATTCTAACTCGGTCATGATCTAGATCCGAAGGTGAGTTTCGAGGCGAGGTGGTTGGTGTTTCCTCCCGAGTTGTCTAGCAACCCTAGTTGCAAACGAACCACGGCCACGGTGAGATACTGCACCATGAGGCATGCAGTAGTCCACTTCTACTATGACGCTTTGCAACGCCACTCTATCGTGATTCCGCCTGGACGCTCTGCCAAGAAAGGACTACCATCGAGCTTCTCACAAAGCTCTTCTCGAGTTCAGCATGGATCCGAGTCTGGACCGCATGTCCCCATCAGGACCCTTTATTGTGAAACAACTCAACTACCAAAGCTTTCCTGAAGAAGAAGTCCGGCTGTGATAGCAGAAACTCCTTGGTGGCGTAGCCCACTGCTCTGCTTCCTTCCGACTGGTTACCTATGACATGACAGAATCATCAAAGGTTTTCCGTCTGTATTCCGTTCACAACTTGGGGAATCAAGTTGAGTGCCGAGAACTGTTAGCGTCTATTACTGAGAATAATATTCGTTCCATTAAGCAATGCGGGTCGCCGATATGGCCACAGCGTGCGCTTACTGAAGGTTAGCTTGGTAGGTTTTGTAGAAGTTCACTCACTCCTCAGGGTATCAGGAGACAATTCTCCTGGAGGCACAAGAGACGAAATAATTCGGTTACTCTATGCTATCCTAGACTAGCACTTAGGCTGATTTAATTTGGTAGCCTAAGCCGTAGAGGTCAATTCTTCTGTTACCCAGCTGTCGCTTTGCATCTCACTTGGCCGCCGATGTCAAGGCCAGAGTTTGTTGGCAATGGCGCTTAAGCTTGTGTATCTCAAGAAATCGGTGAATCCAGAATTTGTTTCTATTTATGAGCTTAACCTCCACTCGAAACACCCCTTGGTTGTCTTTGGCAAGTTCTGGTTTGTCACTGTTGTTTATGGCTATCACGAAGAAAGCGCATACTGAAACGAAAGTGTGCACTATCACGCCTACAATATCGGTCGTTATATAGGCCCAGCGGTGTAGAAATTGAACCTTTGCTAAGATTAGAATATGTCAAGTTCTATTCTAGTCTGGGTATCTAGACAAGGTCGAGGATTTCCATATCTTCTGTATAGGGTAGATCCGAGACGATCCAGTGGACTTCACTTCCTTAACTTGTGCCTCAACGTGATGAGCAATTTAGCATTTACAATTAGTGTCGATCATGGGCTGAGAAATGTTACTGTTAGTTGTTACTGGTGATTGATGTTTTAAATACGTGCGGTAAGTGTCGTCTGTTGGCATGACCGTCCAGCTAAACTACGACTCGAAAGACTGAAGCAGAAAACAGTTTGACCACTAAGTCAACTTTCACCTGACATTTCCCACGCTCATCATGCATTCACATACACAAGACATACAGCAATGAGCTGTCAAAGCGCAATCTTTTAAATACCCTATCTATATACACATATTCGCTACAACTATTCACCCACGTCCCCATAGTTTCCAACGCCCGGGAAGGGGTTGATATTCACATTCCCAAAGTAGATTGTGTTCCTCCCTTTAGGATCTCGCCTCCTCAAGCTCAAGTTCGAGCTGTCGGATGCGCTCGCTCTGGTCCTGAGAGCCAGAGCTGACCTTGCGCTTGAGCGCCTCAACCTCAGCAGTCAAGAGGCCGATCTGCTTGGTCTGACCTACAATGAGCTGCTTGAGCTCAGTGAATGAAGGGTCACCACCGCTGGGGGCGGAGGAAGAGGGAGAAGAAGCCGCTGCGGGGGCCGAGAAGCCGGGAGTTGTAGGAGTCTTGGCCGGTGAAGCGGGCTTCGCGGCAGCGGGAGTGTAAGAAGAAGCTGGCTGCGATTGAGCAGGAGGCGTGAATTTGGCAGCAGGAGCAGCTTGGCGTTGAGCAGGTCGGGAAACCTCCTCGAAGCTTGAAGCATCATCATCCTCTTCCTCATCCTCCTGCTTGTCCTGGTATCGGGAGGCCATGGCAGAAATAGAGCCCTTCTGCTCGTTCATGGTGGGAGGGGGAGATCGGACAGCAGGAGCTGGCTTGGGCTCCTCTCTCTTAGGCTCCTCCTTAGGAGCAGGCTTCTCGGCGACAGGTGTGGGAGCAGCAGGAGCCTTGTAGTCGGAGGTGATCTCCTTGGGTGCGGTACCGTCGTAAACGCTCTCAAGGTCAATCTTGTTAGGAATGGCAGTCTTGCCATCGAACCACTCCTGGGCGGTGGCAGCGGGCTTGGTTCCAACGGCAGGGGGGAAGATATCAGCCTGGAAGGTCTCGGCACGTCGTGGGACAGTGAACGAGATGGGCTCGATGTAAGCGTCGTTGACGGTCTTGTAAGCCCTCATGACCTCATTCTCGTGAGTCTAGATCTGTTAGTAAACGTGACACATACTGGATTTTCGGGGAGCCATACGTTGATGCCTCGTCGGGGCATGAAAGCAATACCGCGCTGAGGGTCAACCGACTTGTACTCGCTGAGGAACTCGAATTTGTCATTCTCGTACTCAAAGTATCGAATGTTGCCGTCACTGCGCTAGGTTAGTATTGTCTCAGTACGGATAGAAGCGAACCCTTACCCCTTGCCAGCAAGGTACAGGCAGTTTGAGCCATCATCTGCAAGGTATTAGTCTCAGCGCAATCTGAACGGTCGAATATGTACATACCCCAGAAAGGCATGCAGACACCAGAGATAGAGTCGAGCATGGTGAATCCGCCAATGGGCTCTGTCCTGCCGGGCTCCCAAAGAGCTATTTGTCGTTCGCTCATTCGCGAGAAACCGGTTGTCGCAAAACGGTTGTGCTCTCCCAGCCAGACTGCGCGACTGTTCTTGGCACCGCCGTGGCCAGGGCCCTCGTGGACGGGCTTCTCCTGTCGGACATCCCACACACGAATCTTCTTATCTCGCGAGGTGGTGGCGAGCATGCTGCCGCTGGCGTTCCATGTCAAACTCTGGACGATATCATTGTGCTTGAGTGTAAGAGGCGACTGGCCGGTGTTGACATCCCAAAGCTTGATGGTGAAGTCGCCCGAGGCAGAGGCGAGAATGTTTTCGGCCGCGGGGTTAAAGAGAACCTGTCCAACCTTTCTTTTCGGGTGTTAGCACCTTTGAATCGCGGTTCGTACAATATATAACCAACCTGGGGTGACCAGCAAGCTTGCTCACGGGCGCGACATCGGTAATCTCCTCGGCGTCGGTGTGCAACGTAAAGTCTTGGGGGACCTCCCAGATAAAGACCTTTCCATCGTCGGAGGCAGAGGCGATAATGTTGTCGTTGAAAGGGTTCCTTGATTGTTTGTCAGTACCCTCCTGACAGAGGAACGAGCTCAGGGGCCTAAGGAGGGGGATGCATACCAGTCAGTATCGAGCACAGCGGCAGTGTGACCGCGAAACAGCGGGATCTGGTCGGGAAGCTTTCCTCGCTCGTTCAGAGGAATGACAGCGAATGCGCCGCCACCAGAAGCATCCCAATTGACTGAGAGATACTCAGGGTTGACCTATTCAAACCCAACCACCCCCTAAATCAGCGCGCCGACTCTCTAGATTATGGACTGATTGCACCACGCGCCGCGATGCAGTACGACGCACCTTGATCAAGTTTGTATCCCAAGCATTGCGACTGATATGGAGGTTGTCGTAGCAGAATTCCTTTCTTGTCGACTTTCCAAAGACGTGGCCTGGCGAGTAACGTCAGCATATCGGGTTTGGCTTCTGTCGACCTGCACTTGAGTTTGCGCCGGTAGGTACAGGTACGTACGGTACTTGGACGCCCGTACGAAACGGCCGGCCATGGTGACTGAGGTTAATTAGAAGTAGATTGTTAAAAGAGAGTGCAAATGAAGCGCGAAGGAGATGGTATAGTAACAAAGCGCTTGAGAATTGGACGTCAACTTGGCTACCAAGCCGGAGGTTGTATGTAGCTAGGTAAGGTAAGATGGGATGGGATCGGATGGCACTAATACGGGCTGATCCTATCCTGTCCAGTCACTTCGGGTAGCTCCAGGTATGAATGAGCCACTGTAAATTACGCTGCGCCTCATAAGCTCGCTCCCCTACATGCCCCGCTTACGGGCGTCTACAGGCATTGCTCGCATGAACAATGGATGTGGATGGATACGTGTTTGTTACTTTGTTACCTTGTCACGTGCTCACCTCACCTCTGATCTTCACCATTGCTTTCAGTTGATTAAAGTTCCATGCACAAGCGATATTAACGGGTTGAAGTTGGGTACTCGTTAGACTTAACATTAGCATTTTTGACAATTCATTATAAAGCTGATGCTATAAACAGAGAACACCTTACGCACAGGCGCCAATTAACCCCCCCAAAACTCAAAGTAAACAAATATAAAAGAACCATTTCCATGCCGACGCCTTGTAAGTGCACAAACGGCCAATGCTCCCAATTTCGTCAGCCAAGGGTACAATACCTCGCCCAACTCCAGTCATATTACAACATCAAACAACATAGTATCCCATCAACCATATAAACCAATACCAGAGGACTCGAGAACGGAGACGTCTATCGTGAATATCCTGCTGGTCCTGAACGCCAGGTCCAGGTAGTCGTCATATGGCGCCCGGCGCCCAGCACCTTGTCTCATTTTCATCTTCACCATGCGACATCGTGTCTTAGAGGAACATGCTCTTAGGTCTTGAATTCACTCGGCGACCCGATGCGCGTCGGCGTAGTTGCTCCTCTCGTCGAAGAACCAACTGACACCACTTGGCTTTTGAGCGCTGATTTGAAGATTCTTCTTCTGGGCTGTCACGTCCGACAACATCGGTAAGGACCTTCAACCAGCCTTCCTTATCTGCAGCAGTGTCCGCGTAGAAGTCGATAAGCTCACCGTTGTTGAATCGGATGCGGAATCCTTCTTCAACAAACATGTAGCCCTCTTCATCTTCCGCAAACGCTGAGCGACGACGTCGACCACCTCTGCCAGTAGTCTCCTTTTCTGTCAAGGCCCTACGGTCGTCGATCAACCGCTTGGCGTTGGCCAGGTTGATGGTAGCTCGAGGCTGGCGAGTTGCCTCATGGTAAGCAGTGAGCTTGGTACCAACAAGCTTGAAATATCGGCGGCGCCAGTACTGTATCAAAGTTAGCTTCAGTTGAAATGATGCTTTAGTGGAAGTGAACTTACGGGGCAGTCGCCACCTTGTTGGCTCAGGTGTCCCTCCCAGTTGCGGGACATTCTCTCCTCGGCAGCCTTGAGCTCGCGAATGCACGAGTTCATACTCTTGGGCATGTCCTCGTCCGTGGCGTTCTTGGGGCGAGGGACGAACAGAAGCTGAAGCTCCAGCTTGCCCACCTTGTATGGTGCACGGCGGACAACGTTGGTGTTGCCACGCTTGCTCTTGACACTGGAAGCAAAGCCGGCCTCCTCGGTTGCCCACTCGTTGAAGCAGGCGACTTCAGCAAGGTATGGACGACCGAAACATCGGCTCTCATGTTCTCGAAGGCAGACGTAAGCGCGACCGAAGCTACCGTCCTCAGCAGCCAGAGGAGAAAGAAGCTCATATGCTGTAGGAGGAGTGTTGCGCTGCTTAGCCTGGGCATCCTTCTGCAGCTGCACGGCTCGTTCCTCTTCTTCACGTTGGCGAAGTTCGAGTTCCTTGCGCTTCTTGGGAGACGCAAACACTCTGCTGAAGGTTGACGTCTTGTGCTTGTGAACCTTGACGGTAGGTGGTGGTGGCTTAATACGCTCAATGGGCTTCTCGAGCTTGACATTGAGTGTGAGCTGGAATTCGAGGTCGTTGGGCACGACAAGCTCAAATTCCTGGCCGATAGGAGCGTTGCGTGCCAGCTCGAGCCAGGCTGTTGTCACGCAGTGAACACCGTTGTCAAGGGTGAGGCTGAACCAAGTACGCTCATCTGCTACCGTTAGATTCATCCTGTCGGTCTTTTGATGCTGGCACTTACTTCTTGGAAGAGGCAGGTCCAGGTCCTTGACGCCCATGACCTTTACAAAAAGACGACCTCTCTCTCCGCTTTCCGGTGTAGCCATCTCGAGAGCCAAGTCCTCTTCAGCAGGAGCCTGGCTGACAGCTGTTGCGTTGCTCTCTTGACCAGGCAAGGGAGGAACAGGTCCAATGCTACCACCAGTACGCTTTCGAACACTTCGCTGGCGAGGTTTTCCATTCCATGGCTCGACGATGCATGACATCGGTCTATCCTCCTTGATAGGAGAGTTTCCAACAGATCTGGCAACTCGGAATTCTTCGGTATCCTTGTCACTGGCGGTGACAACCTTCGTGTTTTGTCGCATAAGATAACCGCGCTGGCGACGGAATGTTACGTTAGCATCAAGTTCTTCATGGTTGTGTTGTTGGTTTTTTGTTGTAGACACTTGTCTACTGGGGCTGGAATTGTATGTTGGAGGTTGGGTAAGGAAGGGGTCGTTGTAAGCCACCTTTTGTGCCTCAATGACTCGTTCAAAGTCTTGGTCGAGGCTGAGACCTAGATCGAGATCTAAAGTCAAACTGCGGTTCTTGAAGCTGGGGTGTCGGTTGATAAAGTCATCGCCGGTAACTAGAAGTCCGCTGTTATCCTTGGAAAGTCGCTTGGTATGCTTGTCAGGAATTGGTGGCACGTCGGGAACCTCCATGCTAACTTGTCGACGGGCTTCCCTCATAGCAGTGATGTCGGAAGGTGTGTTAGAGAGACGGGTCTTGAGCTTTGAACCAGTCGCCTTGATTGTGGCGGTTCGCTCGGGGATAGCGGGCAGCTCAGGTTCCTCGATAGCAGGGACTGGGTGATGAATGACTGAGTCTGGCGTGCTTGGGCAATCGTCGTCGTACTCATCTTCAGGATCACCCCACCCAGTACCATCGTACTCAGGCTTGGAGAGAGGCTGCTCAGGAGTGAAAGGTCGCTGAAGGAAGGCATGGGCATCTGCCATCTTGGGAGGCTCAGGCAAAGGCTCCTTGTCTTCCTTGACAGGTTCCTCTGGTTCCTCGGGCTTCTCAGGCTCAGGAAGCATGTAAGACTCGAAGTCTCGTGAGAACGAGGCATCCTTGTCATGAGAAGCGAAATCAAGAAGCGAAGACATGCTCTGATTTTGGGTAGGAGTAGCAGTTGTTGGAGTAATTACCTCCTCTTGAATCTCCTCAGGCTCAGGCTCAGACTTTGAGACCTGCTCCTGGAATTTGGCTTCAATCTCCTCAGGCTTGATCTCCTGTGGCGTGGGCTCTTGCGAAGAGTAGTGGCTCTCGCTGTCATCATCCACGGGAAGCTCCAACCTGGACTCGTCCTCATCAAAATCGACATCAGAGTCCTCATAAAACTCAATCTCGCTGTCAGGCATTCTCCTGATGATAACGCTACCCTCTTCTTCCTCTGTCTCGTCATCCTCTGACAGGAGGGAGTCTTCGGTGGAAGGGATAGGAACGTCAGGATCATCAGGGATTTGCCTTTCGGGACTTCTGCTGGGGCTTCGTGAGGCGGGAGGAGAAGTGAAGATGCAGTCCTTGTCTTGGTCGGCGGGCTTGTTGTTGCCATTGACCTTGCGCATGATGGAGTCACGCGAGATACGAGGAGGCAATTGGTAGTCTTCAAGAGCGGACATTTCGCCAACCATGTCATCTTGCTCCTCAAGAGCGTCGTTGAAGCTCATCATTGAGTCTTCGGGCTCCGAGAGCGGGCTGCTGAGTCGTCGACCATTACCCCTACGAAGGCGACGCTCACGCTGCTGCTCGGCCGCAGTCTTGCCGTCATTGTCATCGGACAGCATCATGAGCCTTAGTCGTTCCTCGAGCGACATCTTGGCATTACCAATGCTTTGGATATCCAGCTTGCTAGCAGAGGAGGCGGCAGGGGGGGATGGTAGGTTCCTCTGGTTTCCAAGCATTCTCTCCGCAGTAGCCGACAGGCTTGGGGAAGCGGGAGAGGATGGTGCTGAGTTGTTACGGGAGTGACTCAGGAAGCCGGGGAGAGGTGGCAGAGGGCGGTGCTCACCGCTAGAAGCAGTGGAATCAGAGCGGACGTGCAGGGGACGGCCACCGTTCAATGAGGCCCGAGGTGTTTCGGGCATTGGGCTGCCATCAAACTCCCGCGGGGCAGTGCGGGTCGTCATCGGACTGTCTCCTCTCCAGTCATCTGGGCCGACGACGGGTGTCTTGTCTGTGTCCTCGAGAGATGCATCGAAACTGTCGCCCTCGAGATCGACATGACCAGGATCGTATAGCACATCACTGTCTTCTTCTTCATAGTCTAGCGACTCGTAGCTTCCCTCGCGAGAGTTGGTTCCGATAGATGAAAGGTCGGGAGTTGCCATTTCATACTCGTTGATCTGTGGAGGGGCAGCATCAAAAGTAACACTCTTTGCATGGCGGCGGCCCATAGGAAGATCTTCATCCTCCTCGGGAGAACCAAAGGTCCAGGTACCCGTTTCCATATCAAAGCTGTTCTTGAACCGAGAGTGGGATAGGGACGACTTGGTAGGTGACACTTGATCCCGGCTGGGGGTGAGGGGACGGTTCGGTGAGCCTCCGGACTGAGAGGCGGAAGATCTGGTTGGGCTGATGGTGGGAACTGTCATTGTGCTTTCAGTTCGGGAGTGACCAAAGTTGGGGCGGTCAGTGGTCGATGAGCGGAATGATGCAGTCGATCCATGGAACGAGTTTGCTTGGACCTTAGCAAGCGGTCTTTCGATCTGGGGAAGTCGAGTAGGGTCATATTCCTGCTTTTGCTCGAGTGCTAGAATGTTGCTGTTCTTGACCCTGGAGGCCTTCTGGAGACGCTCGATGGAAGAGCGGCGGTGTGATGATGGTGATCCAGGACCGAAGATGTTTTCTGAGTTGCGGTTCTGCCAAAACAGACGTGGAGAGGTTACTTCTGAGGGTGAAGATTGGAAAGGCGAAGAATCGGGGTTTCCTGGAGATTTCTGCATGCTGTGTCAATACAAAACACCAAAATGATAGATGGCGGTTAGCGGTCATACCTTTGGAGAACCGTTCGATTGTCTATGCCAGCTGGGCGAATTTCTTCTCATCTCTGTCGGTGAGAGCTCCGACAGCGGGCGAGGGATTCCGCTCGCCATTGTGGATGGAGATTTGTTTGGAGTGGTGGTCTTGTTGATTCGCAAGGGATGTACCTGAACATCAGTCAGAGACATTTTGCCCGAGAAACAGGGCAAGTGGCGCGGGTCTACATACCGATTCAGTAGCCATGGGAGCTACAGTCGTGATAACTAATAAAGTCGCAAGTTTCGGGGCGAGCGACTATCAACGCATTGGTATGCGAGCCAGGTATACACAATGAAAATGAATCAGAGGAATGTCAAATCAATATCGCGGTGAAGGCGAGACTGAGAATGAATGCAAGTAAGAAAATGAGACCCAAAGTGTAAGTGAAAAAGAATACACCTGAACAGCTCTATCAAAGGCTCGACTCGGCTCGACTCGACACTCAGCACAACTTCCACGATGATGCTGTAATGTTATGAAAGTCGCAGGTTGACTATGAGTTGTGACTATGGCGAGTTGATGTGTTTAAGGGAAGCACAGCAGGTCGAACGAGGAGTGAATATGATTGGACGAAGAGAAAACAAACATGGAAAGCGTTGCCTGGGAGACGCTGCCCAGTTGCGAGCTAAAGTCGGACGTTGGAGGCGCTAATTATCTTGCTACAATGCAGCAGGCTACCCCGCCCCTGCTGGAGCAGCTCCCCTCCAAGGACGTCCAAGGACGGTCGAGAACTACCTGCAGCGTCAAGCCAGCATCCCTTCACAGCGTTGCAGCAGGCCAGTCGCCATGGCAGCAACGCAGCCAGCCGCACAGAAAAAGCAAGTAATTGGTTGTTGAGATCTAGCATAATCCTTGAATATTTCTGAGACGCAATGTTTACTATGCGAGCTCTACTCAAAAGCTATGTTGCTTATCGAGGCCGGGTGGCTTTTTCGAGTGGCTTTGAGCTTTGAGCTTTGTTGTTTTTCTTTCTCCAATCTACTACTATTCCCTACCCTAAGCTTATACCTCTGCTAATTATTATTCTCTCATGACGTTTTCCTCTCACTGTTTTTTTCGCTTCCGTTTCACCCCTGGCAATGGAGAATGGGGAAAAGCTGGGCTGCCCAACATGGAAGTTAGGTACTAAGTTAGCATGTACTATAACTTATCGGTCCCGTTTGGCAGGTCGCCAACTGCAAGTCTACTGCACCTCAAAACTTGGAGATGCACCTCAGGATGGAGTTTTAGTTTAGTGACAGATCTTGAGTCACACTCACATGGGATTCTTATTTTCCTCGATGCAACTTTTCTTTTCCACTTGGAAGATCCCCCACCAAAAGTCAAAAATAAAATCAAAAAGTCTCCGCTAAGCTAAAGAGGACGGGATTCTCTTTGCCCATTTTGGATGTCTTGCATCTCGATCTTCCCGAGCGCCAGACGAGGCTATTCTGGCACTAAACCCGGCATTGTGTGGTCCTTTTGAAAGGTATATCCACCCTGGTTATCTCTAGACTCTGTGCTTTTTTTTCATGGATGTTTGTTTCTATGAACATGCTTGTTTACAATTAGAACCTGGGTGCGGCTGCTCTTGTTTTCCCTCCCTCGGTCCCTCGCATTGACCCTGCTTCTTCCCCACGGGCCCATTGTATGCCTCTGAGCCTATTGCTTGGCATCCGATCATTACAATCCATCGTGATTTCGATCAATACCTGGTGGACCTGCATCGACTATGACGAAATCTCCGTTGTCTGGCCAGGCCTGTATAAACATCACCAGATCTATATCAGCTCGGTTAGATAGTTCAAGAAAGTGAGCCTTTTACTGCCGACTTTAGTTAGTAACATATTGTTAGCTCACCTAAAGCCATGAAAATTGTTGAATTGCTAATACAATATTATTATGCTACTATTACCTCACCCAAAGCTATCAATGTAAACAACATGATTGTTGTTGTGTTTCACAGCCTGCATGCGGCTGCACTAACACCAACACTTATAGATGCATTCAACTGGTTCATAAGCGATTCTATTTTCTTTGTCTAGTTGTTTTGCTTCTTGTTCCAAGCGACGCAATCGTCAAACTTGACACCCGAACCTCCAAAACAATCCAAGGCGCTTCCGATAGTCAGATCCACCTTGCCGTTGCTGAGCCTCTTTACATTTTCCAAGTCTTCAAGATGTCTACCACCCCCTGCATAAGTGACTGGGATAGAACACCATTGGGAAAGTCGTTCCACTAGCTTCTCATCGACTCCCTTCTGAAGACCCTCGTTGTCTGCGGCATGGATCAAGAACTCGGAACAGTAAGGCTCCAATAGTTTGATAGATTCTGCATCTTGTGAGTCACATGCTTGCAGAAGTTTGTTTTCACTTACCTTGGTTGACTTCCATGTCCGTGATTGTCTGCCATTTGTTCATGGCAACAAACCAAGAGTCCTCTCCACGACGACGGCAACTGAGGTCAATGACAAGCTTGTTCTTATCACCACCAAGAGCTTCCAACACCGCATCGAGTCTTTCCTGACTAAATTTGCCCTCCGGAAATAGGTACGAGGTAATAATGACCTGTCGAATAGTTAGATCAATTGTCTGTGCGTGACGCTTCCGATGTAGTACCTTCTCGGCTCCCGCATCCATCCATTCTTTTGCGTTCTTATCGTTGATGCCGCCTCCGACTTGGAGACCTCCAGGCCATGCTTGCAGAGCCTCTTTAGCTGGCCCGTCGTTGCCGGGTCCTAGCATAATAACATGGGCACCATGAAGCTCATTGTCCCGGTAGAGCTGAGCGAAGTGAGCAGGGGGGTGTTGAGAGACATAGTTTGTTTGCAGAGCGGCGGAAGTACTGTCAAGGGTACCTCCAACGATCTGCTTAACCTGGCCAGCGTGGAGGTCAATGCAGGGTCGAAATCTTGTCATATTGAATGGATGATGTTTGCTTTGTTGAAACAAAGAAAGATTGAACTACATGGTACGTAGATAACGTAGTCAATGTCCCACAATGACAGAAAATCGCACAAAGGTGGGGTAGCTTGGAGCTCTGAGCTTTGGACAAAGGGTTCAAAGTCAATTCAATTTCAAACTCATTAATTGAAACATGAAATACATTGACCGTGTCAGCCAATGGTGTACAAACTGTCTCATAAATCTTATATCAAGTTACAAACCGATAAACCGTCTTTTCAACCTCCTTTGAGTTCTCCGCAATGCGATTGAGACAGACTACAGTTCACTTACAGTCCAATGCAAGGAATTGCTACTTCAGTTAAGTTATTGTATGAAACAATTAAACGACCATAAAGAGGTTCATTTGTTTCTACTGAGTCTGCTTAAGTGACCAAACTTGATATACTGAAAGTGAACTTAGGTGAGTTCCGAGAGGATGTTGATAAAACTTGTGATGAAATTCATACTCAAGCTCACTCATCGCTGCACGTCAATCCAATACATGCCCGACCAATCATTATATGACTGATGATCATCAATTGATCATACGGATGTAACTGTACATATATGCTTTTATTAGATCTATGACGGTCATTCCTGCACATTGAGTAGAGCGAGACGCAAAGCTGGTTGCTGATTGAAAGACATACGCCAGATCAACGTCATTCAACAATTACCATAAATTATTCCAACAACCACAGAAATCACCAATTCAACTGAATAACAAGATATCTCACTTTCATACTAAGAATCATGTCTGATAAAGGATCCATCAATCTGGCATTGTCCAAGAGACAACCTCTGCTCAAAGACAAAACTGCCGCTGGTGACGACCAGTCTCTCCTCCCAAAGGCAACCAAGACTCACCCCAAGGGTAGCAAAGGCGATGAAAATGCAAATGTCTACTTCATCGGAACAGCGACCACTATAATCGAATGGCAAGGTTTTCGTCTTCTCACAGACCCAAACTTCCTCCATGCTGGCGATCACGTTCATCTCGGTCCCGGTGTTACTGCTCAACGACAGACCAACCCGGCGGTTGATCTACATGAACTACCTTCACTGGACGGCATCCTTCTCTCACATTATCACGAGGACCATTTTGATCGACTGGTAGAGGATTCCCTCAATAGAGACTTCCTGATTGTCACCACTCCGCATGCCCATCAATGCTTGACTTCAAAAGATCCCCCCTTCACCAACGTGAAGGCACTCGACTTTTTTGATCACTTAAAGCTGAAGTCCGATGATACAGAAGCTGGAAAGCAAGCTCCGATGATCAATGTCACTGGTATGCCAGGCAAACACGTTCCTCCTGGTCCCTTAGCAGTAGTGAACGACCTCCTCGGTGCAGTTCCACCTACCAATGGCTGGATGATCGAGCTTGGTTATCACAACGGCGGAGAGGACAAGGTGCAAACCGGCTACCGTATCTACATCTCAGGAGACACTCTTCTTGTGGATGAGCTAAAAGATATTCCAAAGTGGCTTCAAGATGAACGCATCGATCTGATGTTGATACACTTGGGAGGGACTACCATCCCTGGGCCGTCCGCACCCCTGATCATGGTAACTATGGATGCGAAACAAGGAGTTGAGATGATCAAGATGATGAATCCAGATGTCACCATTCCCATTCATTATGATGATTACGACGTATTCATGTCGCCGCGAAAGGATTTCGAGAAGGCTGTGAAAGAGGCTGGGTTGGAAGACAGAGTTGTGCTCCTTGACAGAGGGGACAGATATCAGTTTGCCGTCAGGAAGGGTTAATCACGATACCTTGATGTTACTTGAATAAGAGTTCAAGGTTAACTATTCAGTTATAATCAACTTGCGGTAATATATGTTCATTGTCGTTAGAGTTCAGTGGTTGATGCAACTTGCATGCCTGATCTACTGAGATTTGACCTATTGGAGGTCGCAATTGATGATACTTTGAAGAGACAACTTATCTTAGCCTTGCTGTTTAGAGATACCCTTGTTGTTCAACCAACCTGCAGTATGTCATATGAGATTCATTCAATATTGTCAGCATGGGCGTCTCAAATATTGACCAGCAGGCTTGATGATGGTTTGCCATCCTTCAAAAACGAGACTTCTTCTCCCAGTGGCTATGGAAGGTGGCATCCGAGAACGAGACATCGTCCCCCTCCTCTTCTTTTCCTTTACCCCGGTAGTTGTTGAAGGTTGCGCCCGAGAACGAATGTTCTTTTTCTGCTTCTTCTTTGCCCCGGTAGTTATTGAAAGTTGCCCCGGAGAACGAGATTTCTAGGTGGGTGACAGAAGGAATGTCCTCTTAGGCTTGCGCTGTTCAATAAAGTAGCCCAAGTGCTAGTCTAAGTTAGTATAAAGTAACCTAAGTATTTCGTCTCTTATGCCTTCGGTGGCCAAATTCTTCTTCATTTTCGGCGCAACCTTCAATAACTATCGGGCAAGGAAGAACAAGAGAAAGGGGGGAATACTTACAGTTCTCTGTTGCGAACCACGCTTTAAATCGAAAGCACTACAGCCTATCGACTTGCGAACATGTATGGTGCGTAGAACGAAACAAAGGAATGATGCATAATACCATATCTGGTGGCATTCACTTACTATCGGGGTTTCTGCCATCCCTGGAGCTTGTCAGTTTCATTAACACTGAGTTATTACTTGTAGGAGTTAAGAAACTGCGCACTACATGATCATTGTGCAACAACAAGTGAGCAATGGTTTCAACACGTAGTTGCGGCGAGTTCAAAACCACATAGAGATGGCTTAGAGGCTGGCTAGCACATTCGGTGGGGATCAGTGAAAGCTCGCGTCAGAAGAAATAACAGCTAATCGATGCTCTTGCGTGTTATGTTTATTGCAGTTACCACTAGATTCTCTCACAAACTATTTGAATTGATATCTAAATGGCTTGGCATTGCAAGTACAAAGAGCCCAGGTTAAAGAAGCGACTGCACTACTTGCGAGAATACCTAGGTTGTAAGTGTGACCCGTCCCGATGAGGTGCCTGGCACTGTAACCTGCCAGGACAACAGCACCGCAGAGTCGATCGACCACACGGTATCCTGCGACAAAACGATTCGCCCGTGGCAGGGGAGAACCAAACGAACACCATCTAGCCGTTACTAGCATACGTGAGTGTAGGCGAGACATGCTGCACAGGATACCTACCGCATCTCAAGTTCAGATCGTGAACCGTGCAAAAAGGAGGAGAGAGGTCCAACCGGGGTTCGAACCCAGGACCTATTGCGTGTGAAGCAAGCGTCATACCACTAGACCATTGGACCGATCTCTAATTGTTGAAAGGAGTTGCAAAGAAATGCCTCATGAGCTGCAGGTTGTCGATCCTGATCCTTGGTGTTTTGATGGGTACGTACCTGGATCCGATGTGAAGACCCACTTAAAGCACGTTGTAGTGGGGGCGTCCGTTTCCCTCTCATTGGACAAGACTAGGTAACCTTAACGGGTATTTCTGAGTTCCCGCAAACGGACCACGACAAAGGGAAGGAAGCTGTTCGAGTAATTATTACTGTTGATTGATATTGTTGGTGATCTCCGATTACCACTTGTCACAGTGTGCCAGGGAAGAGTTTAGAGGTAGGATAATATCAGAGACATGAAAAGATGCAATTGACCTGCTTTCAATTGTCAGAGGTGGAGTTCTTGGATTTATTGAAGACTGACTACTGCGAAAGCATTTGCCGCTGACTGTTCTATCGGCGAAGAAGTTGCGAGACCAAAAGTTTGATCTATGAGCTGTCTCTTGATACACAGGCACGATGCAACAAAATTTAGACTATTGACAGCATAAGAGACGATGTCTTTTCAAGATCTTTGTACAAGTTTAGACCATCTTGTTTTTGGTCAAGCTTGAATGGTCTCGACCTACCTAATGAATCGAGACGGTAAGAATGCGGCGACTGTCAACGATTTAATTATTAGACCGCTCCCTGTATGGATCGTAGCTCGGATCGTAGCTCGGATATGAGCTGCCGCTGTAATGACGTTGTCTGACTGTTGCTGTAGGTAGCTAGGTCTGACGAGCCAATTAGATTGTATCGCTGTGCATCCAGGCCGCGAAAGCTGAGGGGCTCTGACCGACTTCTATAGTGACGAAGACTCCATTCTCGGGCATCAACATGAGCTACATCACTTCCTACCACTTTTGATAATTCTTTAGTCTTGCTGTTGTCTTACTGGCGATATTGCGACAAACATTTTGGCATGCGCCACACCCAAAACTCTTCCGCGCATTTGCTGTAGGCCTGCGGCCTTAACCGACCATGCCAGACCGCAGCCCCTCATATGATTCTCGCGATAGCTCTCCAGAGCCAGAGCGCAACCGCGACCGCGATCGCCCAGTCGAACGCGAAAAGGGTCGAGAAAAAGAAAAGGAAAAGGAACGAGATCGCGCAAGAGATCGGGAAAGAGACCGAGAGAGAGACAAGGAAAGAGATCATTACCGCGACATGGAGAGAGACCTGGACAGAGATATAGATCGCGACATTGATCGCGATGTTGACCGCGATATTGAAAGAGACCGTGATCGCGACTATGAGCGAGACAAAGAAAGGGAAAGGGAGCGAGAAAAGGAGAAACCCCGCGACAGACCTTTAACGGACAAGAAGGAGCGAGAACGCGAAAAGCCTGTGGATGATAGAAGAGAAAAGGAACGCAGCAAACCGATAGACGACAGAAACGACAGTCGTGATAGTTCCCCAGACGACAGGAGAGATCGAGATCGCTTCAAACCGTTAAACGGCGGAAAGAATAGCCGTGATAAGTTATCAGATGACAGAAGAGACCGGGATCGCAACAAGCCGCTCAATGACCGGGTGGATAGCCGTGATGTGTCACCGGATGACAGGAGGGATCGCAGCAAGCCACTCAGTGACCGGAGGGATAGTCGCGATGTATCACCGGATGATAGGAGGGATCGCAACAAGCCGCTCAATGACCGGAGGGATAGCCGCGATGTATCGCCTGATGACAGGAGGGACCGCAACAAGCCACTCAATGACCGAAGGGATAGCCGCGACGTATCTCCAGACGACCGAAGTTATCGAAGGCCACTGGATGATAGAAGAGACAGTCGTGACATATCACCAGATGATAGAAGGGACCGAGATCGTAATCGACCACTTGACGACAGAAGAGACAGTCGTGACAAATCACTCGACGGAAGAAGAGATAGTCGCGACTTTGGAAAAGACAGAGACTATGATGACCCCAGAGACAGAGATTACGACACTGGCAGGGACCGAGATTATGATATTGGAAGAGACAGAGATCCTGTCAATGGGAGAGATCGAGATAGGCTCAGAGACCGGGACATCGACAGAGATAGGCGTCGCGACAGCCGTATCCCTCCACGTGTAGCACGAGAACCGCGAGAGCATCCTCCATCTGCTAGCAAGCGAAATAGCATTACAGGCCGCCTACTGGGATCTTTCAGAGCAGCTCGTGGTGGCGGGGACAAGGATAAGGAGATCCCCATACCATCAGTAGCAGCCTCGGTTCAACGTCGTGCCTCTGCGGCTGTCAGCAAAGGTAGTCCAGTCACCCGCATCCGCGAATGGCTCGATGCTTGCAACGCTGAGCATCACCACCACTGCGCCGTCTCATCGGAGACTGACATCAAGACCTGGCGACCTACCTGGCTCATCGATGTTGTCGATCGTCGCCTGGTTAAAGCGACTCCCAAAGATCGTTATCTGGCTCTCAGTTATGTTAATGGATCTCACCGCAACGAACCGCTGGAATATATGCAGCTGCTCAAGTCAAACCTGGCAGCTTTCGAGGATCGCTTACCCAACCTTGATATGCCTCAGACCTATTTAGATGCTATGTGGCTTGCAAAGAAGCTAGGAATTCGACACATCTGGATTGATCGGATCTGTATCACTCAGGATAATCGAGAGGAAATGGATGACCACATCAAACACATGGCATACACCTTTGCCAATGCTTACCTCGTGATCGTGGCAGCTTCTGGCGACATTCACAGCGGACTGCCTTCCCTCGACCCAAAGCGAACATCATCACGAGGCATCCGAACCACTGGTCGTACTCACCAAGAGCTAGTCGCAGCTTCGACATGGTACACCAGAGGCTGGACTCTTGTCGAGCGCATCTATTCTCGACGCTCGGTCTTCTTTTTCGAAGATTCGATGACTTGGGAGTGCCACTGCGAGACCTGGCAGGGAAGTCCAAACAGTGTTATGAAGAAGCTTCGAGGAGGTCGTCAGGAGTGTATTGGCAGTATTCCTGATGCTGCCTTTGCATTCCAGCATCCACCTTGGCCTGACTTGGACGAGTACGCTCGCTATGTTATGGAATATAGTGCACGGAAGTTGACGCTTGTCGACGATACACTACCTGCATTTGCTGGAATTACTCACGTACTTTCTCGATCTTTCCCTGGTGGTTTCATCTATGGCATGCCTATTATGTTCTTAGACATTGCTCTGCTTTGGCGACCTCATGCTTCCATTCGCAGAAGGGCGCTCTCTCGGCCACCCTTTCTTCCCTCGTGGTCTTGGATGGGTTGGTGGTTTGATAACATTCCAGTCGATTTAACCTTATGGAGAGCTGCTGCAGACTATGTCGAAGAAGCTCGAACTGGAAAACGCGGCCAAGAATCGAAACGGTACCGTTCCGCACACCCTTTCAGGATCAGACCAACCGTTTCTTGGAGCTTGACAGATCGTGCTGCGACTGTTCCAGTCATGAACACCGGTCTGCAGTATCAACATCTCAGAGGTCGTCGCACCCCCAACGCGGACCTTCCTCCGGATTGGGTCCGCAGCGGCTCACACTATATTCATGAAAGCGATGAAACTGCGACGTTCAAGTACCCCATCCCTGTCGAAGATCCTGTGGAGTCGGGTGGTTATGAACCTGCGGTGGGCGAACAAGCGTATCCAGGGCCGTTGCTTTCGTTCCGAACAACTTCCGGTTTCTTCGAGGTCGAATTCCATACTACCCTGGCCCATCGCGAACGACCTAACCCACCACTCGCTGTGGGTAAAATCTGGAGCAAGGGCAATAAGTGGGCAGGTCAATTCCGTGCTCACGATGCATGGCTAGGCATTCAATCTTCCAACTACGATGGTGAAGAACGTCTTGAGTTCATCGCCATATCAACGGCCACAGAGCGTCGTGGTTCTCATGTCTTCGACACGGACAAGTTCGAAGAGCACATGGACGCAGATGATATGGTCGACTTTGTCAATGTTCTTTGGATCGAGCGTATCGGAGATATTGCATATCGACGAGGTGTCGGGCAGATCTTGCTCAAAGTTTGGGAGACACAAGCTAAGGATGAGGTCGCAATTCTACTTGGTTAAGAGAACAGGACACTCGGTTAGCGCGGTGTAGGCGTTTATGTGACAATGAATTGTACAAAATGTATCTAGTATTTGGGATAGGAAATAGTTCTGGTGCGAGCCAGACATGACATTTTATGGATTCAAGGGTTGAATTCACGGATTTAGATAGGTAGCTAAAGAATATTACTGTATGTTGGTCTGAGACTACTGGTTCCGTCTTCTTGTCTCACTATCGAAACTATGTATGATGTTTACTCACAAAGATCATCTCTCTCTTGTCTCAACTTTCGGGCTGGTGCAGTAATGTCTCCGAGTCAGCCGAGCGAGTTACCGCATTCCTAGTTGCTTATGGACACAGCATCAACGACGCCCGAGGTCGGTCATCCTAATAGCCACAATTCAAGGACTGGACCCGTCTCTGACCATGTGGGTTTCCGTAGATGTCTCGGCATTTTTCTGAGGAATGGCTGGAGCCGAACAAGCCGAGCGTTGTGGGACGAAAGGTGGGAACTGGAGACTTATATGATCAGTTGTGAATAGCCTCACTAGGCAGGTGGGTGTCACAAGAATTGTCTTCTAAGACTTAGGGCACCAAAATAAAGTAGCCTAAGTAGTTACATAAGCTTGCATAAGGTAACCAAATTATTTCGTCTCTTATGCTCTGGGCGGCCAAGTCTTCTGACACCCCGACGAAGGGTATATGTCTTTGATAAGCAGATAGAGCTTTACTCATACATTGGTTGCATTGTGGGTGAGAACGTAATCAGTTTGATTGGCATTTATACAGAATAGAAGTGATTGTGCAATTTGATTCTTTGGTAGTCTTTGCTGGTATATGGCATAGCAAGTCCTCTTACCACCCATCAATTGTAAATGGTTCCCTGACTTGACAGCCCTATGTTGACCACCTGATGCAGTAAGAAAGATGGGATGACTGAAGGATATTTCTCATTTCTCACAACCTATAGTTTTTGAAATATCCTTTACTTGATACCAAGTTAATGAATATCCTACTCCTGTGACATAGTCCTCAAACCAGTCCTAAGAGAAAACAGCTCATTTCTTTTTCATGTTTCATTCTTATCGTCCGGACCAAAAGCACCAAAAACCAATAAAGATGCTTTCCCATATTCCCAGCATCTTGGCACATCGACTGAGGCACATGGGGCTGATCCTTGGTTGCATACAGCGATGTTACCCATCTGTATCATGTTAACAATTCATAGTCTCTGATTGGACGATCGAAGTATATTCTCATCGGCGGTTTTCTGTGTTGACGATCTTCGGGAGTAAGCTTATTTGGTCTTCAACTCCGACTCTCAATGCCGATTCTTCAGACCATGATTGAAATTGCACAATTGTCTATGACGCAATATTGACATCGCTAAGAATATGATTCCATTTCAATGTTCCATCGAAACCCACTAAACTTTCCCCATAACGATCGATATCCTCAACAAAAGCTGTGTTTATCAATGTTCTCGGAAGAGTTTAGTTACACAACTGCAGTGGAGGCTGATGTGCTCTCTCAACCGGGAAGCATTGCCCGATAGATCACAGTGATCTTTCCTCCTATGTCAATGGCTTACTTCTCGCCGTTCTAGATCTCTGGCCTCACAAAAACACAGAACAACTACAGGGATGTGATGCACCGTTATCCTATCTATCACATTCATTGGTGGCTTCATGTAAATCATGAACTACGGTAAAGGATAAGCAGGCACGCCCAGGCCCTAGCAAACCACATGCTATCATCTCACCAGGGATAACAACTTCCACAGCAAAGCCTCAACCTTGAAAGCTTACGACACCCTGCTCGATGACTGCAGAACCATGTCCGGATATCCGGTTTATGTTACTCGCTTGTGTTGTAGTCTCCATGGCCCCTCTAATCAAGCTACAGTAAGTAATGTGAAGTGATTCCAAATCGATCGTTCATCGGCTCCAGTTCAGTGAATACTACAAGTATAAAAGAATACAAATCCCGCCATGTCCGCAATTGTGTCCGACCAACCCAAAGAGACCTTTGGTAGATCGACAACTTGTGTCACTCGAAAATGGTGTCTTCTAAGCTTCTTGTCACCCTTGGCCTTGCTAGCCTAACTGCTGCTCAATGCCCTTTTGCTGACCCAGGCAGATTGGCAGCTAGAGCCGAGGGAAGCTCTCGTGAGCATCTTGAAGAATACGAAGTTGATGACAGCAAGGGGTACATGAGTTCCGATGCTGGTGGCCCTATTGAGGAACAAGAGAGCTTGAAGGCTGGAGAGCGAGGTCCTACTCTGTTGGAAGACTTTATCTTTCGCCAAAAGATTATGCACTTTGACCATGAGCGGGTATGCTCTCTCAAACATCAGTCTTCTGTCGTGTAACTAACATCTCGGCAGGTCCCCGAGAGAGCCGTCCACGCCCGAGGTGCAGGAGCTCACGGCGAATTTACCAGTTACTCGGATTTTTCAAACATTACTGCAGCTTCTTTCCTAGGAGCCGAGGGCAAGAAGACTCCTGTGTTTGTACGCTTCTCAACCGTTGCTGGATCCAGAGGCAGCGCCGATACCGTGCGAGACGTCCATGGCTTCGCCGTTAGATTGTATAGAACCAATCCCCAAGCAAATTCAAAGCAGTAACTGACTGAATTAAACAGTTATACAGACCAAGGTCTATTCGACGCTGTGGGGAACAACATACCTGTCTTCTTTTTGCAAGATTCCATACACTTCCCGGATCTAATTCATGCTGTCAAGCCGTCCCCTGACAGTGAAATTCCCCAAGCTGCCACGGCGCACGACTCGGCATGGGACTTTTTCAGTCAACAAACTACAACACTGCATACCCTCTTCTGGGCTATGGCAGGATACGGTATTCCAAGGAGTTATCGCCTAATGGATGGGTTTGGAGTTCACACATTCCGTTTCGTGACTGATGATGGCGACTCCAAGTTCGTCAAGTTCCACTGGAAGTCTAAGCAGGGTAAAGCCAGCCTCGTCTGGGATGAGGCGCAACACTTGGCTGGAAAGAATCCTGATTACCACCGAAAGGATCTCTGGGACGCTATCGAGTCTGGTAATGGACCTGAGTGGGAACTCAATGCCCAGGTCTTTGATGAAGACCAGGCTCTCTCGTTTGGCTTCGATGTTTTGGATGCCACCAAGATTATCCCTGAGGAACTAGTTCCTCTCCAGCCTCTTGGCATTATGAAATTGAACGCCAATCCAGTCAACTATTTCGCCGAAACTGAGCAAGTTATGGTGAGTGGACATGTTGGGAACAGACCAAAATAAGTTGACTAACTCGAGCAGTTCCAACCTGGACACATTGTTCGCGGTATCGACTTCACCAATGACCCTCTGCTGCAGGGACGCATCTTTTCTTACCTTGACACTCAACTCAACCGTCACGGCGGTCCCAACTTTGAGCAACTACCCATCAACCGTCCCCTGTCTCCTATTCACAACAATAACCGTGATGGAGCTGGCCAGAACTTCATCCACAAGAATACTGCTGCCTGTAAGTTCATCGCCAGTGATTTAATAAATGCCGGACTAACTCTTACAGACACTCCCAACACTCTGAACAATGGCTACCCAGCTCAGGCAAACCAGACCCATGGCAAGGGCTTCTTCACTGCCCCAGGCCGCAAGGTTTCCGGAAACCTCGTGCGTGCCAGATCTTCCACCTTCTCTGACCACTGGAGCCAGCCAAGACTCTTCTACAACTCCTTGACAAAGGCCGAGCAGCAGTTCCTCATCAACGCTATTCGTTTCGAGACAAGCCAGCTCAAGTCCGAAACTGTCAAGAAGAACGTTCTCTTCCAGCTGAACAAGATCAGCCACGACATTGCTGTCAGAGTTGGAAAGGCTCTGGGCATGGAGGCCCCTGAGGCTGACGACAAGTACTACCACGACAACACCACAGCTGGAATCTCCATCTTTGGAACCAAGCTGCCTACCATTGCGACTCTGTCCGTTGGTGTCCTGGCTTCCATCAACTCAGACAACTCCATCCAGCAGGCCAAGGCTATCAAGAAGGCTCTTGGTGAGGAGAAGGTGACTGTTTCCATCGTAGGTGAGGTTCTCGGAGACGATGTCGAAGTCACCTACAGCGCTGCAACTGCCGCTCAGTTCGACGGTATTGTTGTTGCAGGTGGTACTGAGTCTCTTTTCAACGGTACTGGAAAGTCAACTCTCTTCCCCCCTGGTCGTCCTACCCAGCTTATTGTGGATGGTTACCACTGGGGCAAGCCTGTTGGATTTATCGGAGGTGCAAAGGCGGCTGCTCAGGCTGCCAGGGTTGGCACTGGAAAGGGCGTGTACCTTTCCAAGGACGTTGACTCTCTTGTCGAGGACCTGAAGGATGGTTTGGCTACTTTCAAGTTCACTGACCGATTCCCTCTCGACAACTAGGTGTGCTGTGATCATGTCTTTAAGATTCATGTAGGACATAGTAGTTATCTTTTCACAAGTACATAATTCAAGTTTGTTAAACATGTCGTTTACTGTTATGTGATACTTTCGCACATACACCCATGAGTGTACAGAATCTGCACGTTGCTTTGCTCTACAGCTTGTCGTACAGAGTCACCTAAATCAATGTTTTGAAATAAGACTTCATGAAAGAGGGTTCAAGATCGTCAATTTAAATATTCTCAACCAAATAAGCTAATATTCGTCTTATTCACAACCATAGGCCAAGTTACACGCCGTACAACATTGGCTACCCGAGACCAGATACAAGAGAATTTCAGCTCATCATGACACATCCTCTGTGCTCTTATCTAATAATTTCGGAACCCCAAATTAAGATAAACAACTACCCCTGCAATTACCATTTGATATTGTGACTTTCTCGTCAGGAACAAGACTTCCGCCTTGAGTTGTTGACGACCTCAAGACTCATCATGATTGGATCAAAAACTTCCGCCTGACTCTGGCACATGGACCTGGACCTGGGCCCCTACCGTCCCGCCCGGCCCCCCGTTGAGATCCATTAGATCTTATCTATGGAACTTCCCAGGGTCAATGTCATCATCTGCCTGCTCCCCCACAATCCGCATCCTTCATTCATTCACTACGAGTCACGTTCTAGTTCTATTCACTGTGACTCGCGACGACGTATAATCAGACGAGCACATAAACCACGCGATACAAAAGTCTCATTCATCAACACTTGATAGGCCGGGCTGCGCGGGAGCTCTTCAACCTGCGCGCACGCGCTCCCTTGATGGCTCAACAGTCTTGAAGAAGCTATACATACATCTGGCTCGCAGCCACATTGAACGATAAGACAATCAATTCAACGGTCGACTTATCAGTACAAACGACCGATATCGCAACGAATATACGCAGCCATCATGGACCGCGTGCGAAAGGCCCTGGGTCGTCAACACTCCTCAACCTCAACATCCGAATATGAGCCTCTTACAGGCAACGAAGAAGCCACTCCCTTAGAGGGCTCAACCCAACTCGAAGGCCAACACGAACTACCCTTCTCATGGGTCGAATATAGTATCTTCGCCCTACTGGGCGTTGCCATGCTCTGGGCTTGGTGAGCTCTTCAATCTACCGTGACATGCACCGTAGTTAACGCGTTCTAGGAATATGTTCCTCGCCGCAGCTCCGTACTTTACAGCTCGTTTCGCCGGTGATGCTTGGATCCAGGCCAACTTCCAATCTGCGATCCTGACTGTCTCTACTGTTACCAACCTCGGTGCCATGCTTGTCCTTACCAGTATCCAGTACTCAGCGTCGTACCCCTTCCGAATCAACCTGGCACTCATTATCAACGTTATCACTTTTGGCCTCCTGACAGCCTCCACTGTTATCGGTCTCAGCGCATCGCCTACTGTCTATCTCGTTTTCCTACTTGCTACAGTAGCTGCTGCTGCTTGGGCTGCAGGTCTTATCCAGAATGGCGCATTTGCTTTTGCGGCCAGTTTCGGGCGCCCAGAGTACATGCAGGCAATTATGGCAGGACAAGGCATCGCCGGTGTGCTACCTCCTCTCGCGCAGGTCTTCACTGTTCTAGTCTTCCCTCCAGACAAGGACAACGCATCAACCGGAGCATCCGCAGAAGACGGCCAAACATCAGCATTCGTCTACTTCCTCACCGCTGTAATTGTATCGGTAATTGCCCTGGTATCTTTTATCCCATTGGTCCGACGCCACAATCACATTATTGAGAACCGCATGGTTGAGCAAATGAACGAGTCCATGCATAGTATCGAGGAGGCCGAACGCGCCGCTCGCAAGGTTACATCCCTTTGGCGGCTGTTTACCAAGCTTCACTGGCTTGCTATTGGTGTGGCCCTCACTTTCACCGCAACTATGTTTATGCCCGTTTTCACAGCAAAGATCCATTCTGTAAAGGAGACCTCTGGAGCCATTTATCAGCCCGCAGCATTTATCCCCCTTGGATTTTTCTTCTGGAACTTGGGCGATCTGGGTGGACGTATAGCTACCATACTACCTTTCTCGCTGCGACATCGCCCCTTTGCCCTTTTTGTTCTCGCAGTTATTCGCTTTGGCTGGTTGCCCTTTTATCTGCTTTGTAACATCGATGGCCGTGGCGCCACTGTTTCTAGCGACTTCTTTTACCTCTTTATTGTTCAGTTGATATTTGGTCTCACCAACGGATGGCTTGGTTCTAGCTTTATGATGGCATCGGGTGAGTGGGTGGATGAGGGTGAACGTGAGGCTGCAGGCGGCTTTATGGGATTATGCCTTGTCGCGGGATTATCTGTTGGTAGTCTTTTGAGTTTTACAGTGGCAGACATCTAGACTGGGTTACACGAGCCTGCATTAGATATGGAGTTTGGGGGCGTTTTTGATATGAATCGTCATTTGACAACCGATAGAGTCTGAACATTTAGCTACTGTACTGTAATCCTATGCCCTGAGTATTGGATGCAGCCAATCATGAATACATGTCACATATCAAACCGGGGATTGTACCCTTAAAATAATCTATATCCAACCAACGCCGCGTCCCTTGACTGATGCAACCAACCATGCCCGTACCCATGCCATGCTATGCGAACCCTCCGTCGTTGAGATGCACCGATGCAACCATATAATGCAAAAAATAGAAAGAACACTGCAATTCCTGATCGCAGGTTTGCGCGAGGCATCTCCGGGATGCCTGCTTATGCTTTTTTTGACAGCCATTTCAGTAGATTCCTACAGCATGTTAGCAGGGATGACGAGGTTGACATCTGGATGCAACGTGTAAGACTTACGGAGGCTCATTCCGAAATGGGCAGACTTCGGTCCTTGGCTTATCCTTCCTGTCGGGCTTGAGTAGTCCCGTGAGCTTGACAGGGCTACTTGTCATCCAGTGCACGAGAGCTTGCTTGGTCATGACCTCGATAGGGAAATGTGTTGCCTTATTGGGATGAGAACCTTTGGCCTTGATGCCAATGATTCTCACCGATTGATCCTGTCGACGGCTCCACTCGAGAAGACATTTGGTGGGAGGATGGTAGTACTGGCCGTTACACATGATCCAATCAGCAGTGTAGCAACCCGAATCGATTAGGTCCTTCTCGGCCGAAGTCCATCGTTTGAACTTGATGTCGGTATCCTTGAGATCGAAGTCGCCAAGCCTGACACGAAGTCTTTGTTCGGGAGGGACATCGGGTCCTAGGTTCATCTGGACGAAACACGTACAATCGCGGACAGTCATGGCCAGACTGAACATGGGGTCGTTCTTTTCGGCGTATAGAGGACCTTTGGTATCGGCAAGATTCTGAAGCCACCTAAGATCACGAATAACCTGATGGTCGGCCGTTTTCGCAAGTAGTTCCCGCACCATTGGATCATTGCACTTGGAAGCAAGCTTGGGAGCGAAACGAAACGGTGAACTGATCTCAGGGGGAGCGCCAGGGTTGGCAAGCGTGAGAGGACAAGGCTTCTGCTCTGGCGTATGTCTTGAAGGGCTCGGATCCCGAATATAGTTGAATAGTTCCATGGCACATTGTCGACACCGTATAGCGTCCTGAGGAGCACTTGGCGATTGATTTAACCATTTTGGCTTGAATTCGATAAGTTTGCTGTTAGGATCTAGCGGCAGTCAGTACGCATGCAAATATTAGATGAGGCTAAAATTAACCCACCAGAGATACGCATGTCTTCGACAAGAAGACCCCAGTTAGATTCAGACACGAAGGAGCCCCTGAACTTCTCCTTGCGCTGATGATCAGTTGACCGTAGATATGCGTTTAGCTGAGAGATAATATTCGTGTTACGTAGGACGACAAGCTGTTGTTGAATGGCGTGAGTCTTGAGAAATGGCGTGATTTGCTTTGCGTAGAATTCTTGCTGTTTTAAATAATTGAATCTGGCGGGCTGGCCACTTGCAGGGGCTTTGGCAACACGAAGAAGCCAACCTGATATACATCAGCACACATTATTGATACGAACGAAAGAGGAAGCATACCTTTAAACTCTTTGGCCTTGATGTTTCCTTCTGGAATGCCCAGCTCGAAGACAACGTTGGCAGCACCTTCGCCAACCATCTTTATAGGACGAGTTCCCATCGGTAGTCTCTTTAGAGTTTCACGAGACCACGACAAAGGAAGAGCACTCCCATTGAGCATAATTGACATTTCGACGACATCCTGGGCAGTTGGCCATATGTGATCATCTTCTGATGAAGAGAAGCAAAGATCCGGGTCGGTATCAGTTGGCGTAAGCTGCCCATCAGACAGAGATGGAGTCGACATGGTGGTGGTTGTTGGAGACCGGGATTATGCAGATAGTCTGCAAGGCACGTCAAGCCACTTATGTCGCGCGTTCTGCGGTGGGGAATTGGTATGGAGGATGTTGTTAGAGGAGGGTTGGATCTCAAATGGAGACGATGAGAGACGAGATTCGACAATAGATGAATGGGGAGCAGATATGAGTGATATGTATAAGAAGAGTAAGAGTAAGAGGAGGGAGTAGAGGAGGGGCGTGTGAATATGTATAAGATGGACACCAGACTAGAAGGTAGTCTAAAGTAAGGCAAGGCAGGTAGCTCGGAATTGCTGCTGGCTGAGAGGGCAAGAACGAGGAACCGGATCACAGACTCGCACTTGCAGTTGCAGTTGCGCCAGTGTTGGGACTGCAAGCCTGCCTGTTAATGACGGTCACGCTCTGTAATGCGCCTGCATCTGCATCTGCATCGCTGTTTTCCCCTTCCGGCCGTATTTGTTGTAGTGAATACCTCGAGTTGCCTTGTTTGTCGCCGATATAAGTGTAACAACAAAAGAGCCACTCAAATCCTTTTGGCTGATTGTGCAAGACTCGAGAAGGACAAAGTCAGAACAAAAACTGACTTGTTTCCCAAATCAGATTCGTTTAAACCTTCTCGGACAGAGCCTAACAAGGCAACACGGCTGTTTCAGTCGCTTTGTATACCATGCAAATGCACGAAATGATAAGCTCAGCCGAGCTGGACTGGACTGGGCTGAAAAGCGAGGTCGATAATACAGTAAGGACGATGTATGTATGAGATGTGATGGCTCAGGTTACACAGAAATAGAAGCCGGGCCAACGTCATGTATGTATGTACGGCCCAGGACTGGACTGACAATGGATGGCGTGGGTGGAAAGGGCTGCGGTTGGACAAAGATCGAGTAGGGTATGTCTGGGGTTTATGCTGTAGCTGTCAGACTGAGGTGTCTTTCCTTGTCTTTCCTGTTCCTATCAGAACGACATCACCATGCTGATGATTTGTGGTAGGCCAAGAGTTGGATGGACGGAAATAATGAATGAGCCGACTTTTGATATGGAGTTGGCAATGGATCAGGATGTCTACCCAATGACATTAGGTATGATATGACGAATCTGTTGAAGCCCTTTCTCCTCTTTCAATCAATTCTATTATGAAAGAACCGCCGTTGGCATGGTTCTTGTTGGCATCCGCCTCTCCACACCGGGACAAGACCATCTACAGTACAACCAAGGTTAAGTACGATCGATCAAGCAGGAAAGTGGATTTGGCCGGCGGCACAACTGAGACCCAATAACCGAATGCCGAATAGAGAAGAAAAAGCAATGACAAGACAAAATAAATTAAGAATCAGCAAGAAAACCCCGCGAGAGAGACACGGCACGAAGAAGGGAATAGAATAGAAACTAAAGGGAAAAAACAAAGGGTCTTTTGGTCGCCAGCGGCGGTGCAAGTGGGCGCTCGCCCACCGTCGAGGTAACTAAACAGCCTTGGTGTCGCCTAAAAAAAAAGAGCCCAGGCCTTGGAGGTCGACGATCCAATCATCCAATTCGATCTGATGGTGACGCACAGGTTTTTAGGGCCCCTCCATTCTGAACCGGACCCGGACTAGAGTGAGCGCCAATGCCAGTCATCTTCTCTGGCAGCAACCATGACCACCTTCTTCAGGCCAATTATCGCTCGCCATTCCATCAGAGCCAAGCCATTGATTCAGTCCCTTTCGCACCGCCTGCATCTTTCTTCTGCATCTGCGCATGCACCTGCACCTGGTGAGAGGGGGAAAGCCCAAGCCCAGGGGACCTTGTGAGGGGACTTCGTGGCGCCGCATGGCCCATCTTTCTGTCCTCCGGACTAACTGACAATAGACTTGCGATATTTCAACGCCGAGGTTTTCGATGAGGCCTGCCAGTATCAATGAATGAATGAATGAATGCATCGCATAGCATGACCGCACTTTTGACTGGACTCGATCAACTGCGCCTGGACCATTCTATGATCTATCCCTGCAGTTCAGGGCTGTCATGGCTACGGTAGCGGCCAAACAAGGAACACACGTCCAGATACTGTCCATTTTAGTCGAAGTGGGATCGTACTCTTTCTCAACCCCAGCCGTACAGGACCACGATGTGCGCTCTAGTGACAGTGCACGGTACAGAGCAGGCCCAGCACTCCAGGTCCCTTGCACTCCGACCCTGGTTGCCCGTGAATAGAAGCAGTGAAACCCTGGACTTCCATCTGCACGAGCACTGACAGCAGCGCTGACAAGGTCTTCGAACAGCACAGAACAAATGGAGATTTCCCAGCAGCGTGGCATATCAATAACTACGCTGAGCCGCCGCCACAGATTGCTATGACTCAAAATGCGCTGTTCAGGCCTCCGTCTTCGCAACTCGTAGTTACTGGCTCATGCCCCTGAACGGTTTTGGGGCTCAAGCCGCACGAGATCATCCAGCTTGTCGGTCTCGCCGGCGTATGATGTCACCCAAGCCGGCGGTGATGCACTCTCACCCCAGATTGTGAGCTGTCGTTGGCGGTTAAGAAATTGTTTCAAGACACCGCTGGTGGCGATCACGGGACCCTGGACATGCAGAATGACTGCATTCCTCTCCTTCTACTGTGTTTCTTCTCAGCCGTGTCGCGAATGAGCATCTGTCTCCGAGAGCAATGCCGGGCTACTGGGATTATCCAGCGTGGAGTCTACTAGCGCATACCCTAAGGGATCGCCCAACGTTTCAATCCACGCTGCTTAACTTGCACGTGGAGATCAAACATGTTCATTGCTAGACCTCTGATCCTATCACAGGCTTTAAAGAAACGAGTCTCGCCAAGATGCAGACAGAGACCTCAAAGCGCCGCAGAAAAGCCTTGCAATTGGACCTCGTGACTTGCCCGACCGCAAGTGTTTTGACGCAAAGACGGGATGATTCTGATTTCAGTATGTCGCCGTGTTTCAATTTAGGCATCCAATGATCTCAGTCATCTACAAATACGGAGGGAACGCATCGGAGATTATTTTGAATGTGGAGGTTGGGGTCGCACAAAGGCCTCAGCTTGTGAAACCCCAAGGATGCAATACCGGCTATCTCAGTTCCTGAGTTACAGCACCTCCATAGCTAAGTACCATTTTGAGCTGGTTGACACAAGAACAACCAATATACATCCTGGTCAACTGTCAGGTGGTGAGATTTATCGTCTCACCAAGCTGGTGCCTTACATGTCCATTTACAGACGAGCCGTTGTGGTCTGCTAATTCGACAAGATAGTGCGGGGAGCGGAGAAGGAACTCTTCTCGAAGTGGGAAAGAAGATAACGCGAGAGACATTCAGATATGTGCTTCAGCCACTTGTGACAGCCACCAGTACCAATTACTTCGACCAGTATCACGATCTTGATGACAGTCGCAGACTCGAAGACATGCGGACGCACAAAAAGGCAAAGATAAGCATCTCACCAACTGAAGCAAACATCAAATGATACTGAACCCCTCATTTTGATGAAGAGGAATGCTTGGTTGGGGGTTTAAGACATTCTCGACAGATTCGTTTCGAGAATTTCCAAGCTGCTCTTAGCTTGCGAGCATCCATCGCGGGGTAAAGTTTGTTTGCTGCTTGTACAGCATTGCGCATGATCAGATCACGCATACAGCCTACAGACAGCAATGGTCCTTGATGGCTATTCATCTCTCAGCATGCATTGCAGATGCAAATGCACTCCCTGCCACTCTTTTCTACCACTTCCGGCCCTACCCGGTCTTTCTCTTATCGGACACTGGCCGTTGGTGGGAAGTGCTTGCATGGAGATCCAAGTGCGAGACAAAGTGAGGAGATGTCGGCGTCAAGGTCGGTGACCGGCCGGAGAAGCCCGGGATGAGCCGCTGGTCCGTGGCTTCGCTTGAAGAGACAGGATGCAACGGATGAACGCTTTAGGCGACACCCTAAGGCACAGTATTACCAGAAGGAGATATCTCTGAGCTTTATAAGGTTCTTGGGTCAGGTAAGATGCTCTCTTCCCCAGAAAATATGGATGAAATCGAACCACCTGATGCAGAAGTCATTCCACGAGGCAATGGCGCTCTGGCTTTATCATAATCAAGGGTGCAATCATCTGATACTGATGACGCCTCTTTGAGGGAAGGATGCGAGGAAGGAAAAATTCTTTGCTGCACGTTCGCATCAAGAACACGGGGTTGCAGGGAACTTGGGATTGTCACGAATTATACAAAGTTGGCGCATCTGCACGTTTCTCATGATGGTCGTGTAAATTCGACCCAAGCCAACCCAACCTGCCAGTTTGATGCTGCATCCCCGCATAACGCATTGCGTCTCTGGGGTCTAGACTGAAACGTCGTCTCGCTTTATGAGTTATATTGTTATGTATTAACACTATAATCTTCTTTATTCGCATTACATCGTACACTGAAATTCATCTACGGAGATCACGCGACTTCCCCGGCATTGATTTTGTCATTGTGGGCCTTGTACTCAGTCGATCAACTCTCTACCTCCGGACTTCGGGCACGGAGATACGGACGAGTCTTGTCCTCTCTCTGATTCACAGGCCAGACAGCTCAGACCATCTGAAACCTTCGACCTACAGTAGTCTCGAATGCTCCTGCATTAACAACTCACAACCTATGCTACGCATATAGACTCCCTCCATTAATATCGCACATACACCTACGCACCAGAGGTTGGATCTCACCGCCAGAATATTTTTATAAACAAGACCCCGGCCACCTACATATTTTCATCACAACTAAACTGCCTGATTTATTGCACATTTTCGCTCACTCTTCGTCCCTACGTACGGCCGGTCCATAATAGAATCCCGGGTTGAAACGGTCCATGTTTTTCTCCCACAGCCGATTAACGAACCAACCAGATTGCGCTCAATTCTCGGTTGTTTTTACCGTCGCGCTTCAGCTCCTCCAGGACCAGGCTCAGGCGTCTCAGAGCCTTTTTTACAGTGGTGTTGTTCTCGTTACCCACTATAAATCCCTCCCTCGGACACCAGTCAAATTCGCTGTTTTAAGCCCTGAGAAGGAAAAAATTGTTGCAGTGCTGGTCCGAGCTCTCCACTTCCGACCTCAGTTCTCCCAATCATCCTTGAGCTGTTTGGCCGGGGAATCTTGTAGCGTCATCCCCACGATCCGCACTCTTGGGAAATCCTATCCTATTCTATCCTATCCTACCTAAATCAGCCGTCTTGATTCTTTTTCTCCTCTCTTACCATCATCACCAAATTTCCTCTAATCCTGTTACGTCGTCCATTGTCGAGCCCGTCACTCTCGACAATTCCTCCTACGCGTCCCTACTTCTCTTAATCACCTATCGACGTCGACACCTTCCGACCGACGACACCCGAGACTTTCCTACATTCGCTCACTCACTCGTTTTTTTCGCCTCCGAGCTCCGACAAGCACGCGCCTCATTTCGAGCTCCCGCCCGCTTCGAGCTTTCGTCATAGCCGCCGATTTCAACGGCACCTTTTTGCTTCCTCCATGACCGTGAGAAGGTGAACGCCATTTCAACATGGCCTTCAACTTTAACTGGTCGCCGCTAACAGCGGATGCCGATTTCTATGCTCGAGCGCGCGACCTCTTGACCAAGGCTCTCAATAAGAGTCCGAAGCCGCCCATCATCGTCGATGATATTCTGGTCAGCGAGTTCAATCTCGGAACTGTTCCTCCTGATCTGGAAATTCTGGAAATTGGTGACCTTGCAGAGGATCGATTCCGGGGCATCTTCAAAATGACTTATTCTGGTGATGCTTTCCTGACACTCAAAACAAGAGTTCAAGTACGTTGTCATCTTTTCCAATTGCTTTACAATACTCCTCCACAGCCAACCTGGACTTTCCCCCGTCACATATACCTTTTTTGAAGCTTTCCGAAGCTCCAGAGGGAATTACAGCATTGTCCCTATGTCTTGGCAGTTCGCAGTGCGGAGATCGTGACGCGAATGTCTACCAAGCTCCCATCACATCAACAACTTCCCATCTTTCTTCTCCTCAAGTTCGACATGCCTGTTGAAACATTGCATTATACCGATGCAACATCGTTTGATTAGGACAATGCATTTAAAACCCCTCCTACCCCCTGCTATAACCTATTTACGTCTTTGGCGCCCGCACCTATGATTTCATTCATGCAATCCTCTTAGCGCAACCACTAACAGTTAACCCAGGCAAATCCCTTGAACACATACCTCTACTCTAAACCGACATTTACATCTCCTCAACCATTAGCTGCCGCTTCTGGACTGACCATTCCACTCTCGATCACATTGTCGGATTTCAAGCTTTCGGCGTTTATCATCCTTGTCTTTTCGAAGCAAAAAGGTCTTACCCTCGTCTTCCGAAATGACCCACTCGAATCCCTCAAGGTATCTTCTACCTTCGACTCGATACAATTCGTACGCGACTATTTGCAACGAACCATTGAGCAGCAATTGCGGAACTTGATGATGGACGAGCTGCCAGCAATTATTCACAGACTATCTCTTCAGCTATGGTGTCCTGATCAAGCGAACAAGGGCACCGAAACGCCTACAGAAACAGAAGACGAGACAGGCGTAGACCCTCTGGCTAGCCCACCATTGGATCCAGTAGACGCCAATGGAAACCTTCTGGACCCTAATGCTATTTCTGAACTTACACTGAACGGGGGCGGCGAAGTTCAGTCACTCTTTTCTCAGAAGAATCTGTTGCGACTTGCCGCCTTGACTGACTCACACCGCACGTTATCCCTCTTCACTCCTGGCATTCGTGATGTCGTCTTCCGGGCGTGGACAGGCTATGGCGATCGATCGGAAACATCAACGCCTCTAGCTTCGACACCCAGTCTCACCAAGACAATGTCATTCCATGCAGGCAATTCGACGACATACACCTTTTCGGATACTGCAAGCAATGCCCACGGATCACTACCGTCTCGCCCCTCACTTGTCAGTATGAATTCTGGAACGAATGGACGAGCTCTCGGGGCCGGACGATCACGAGCAGGACGAAAGAAGAAGACTCGCGTAGTAAACTTGAGACGCACCAAGTCTGAAGCAGCTACTCCTGAGGAAGGAAGTGAAGTCTCAGATACGGCATCTCTCGACAATCCTCTATCCGACCCTATCGTTGAGGAATCCATTCCTGAAGAAACCGAATCGTCTATCATCGCTGAGGCAGCCACCCCCAGTAAGGTTCGCTTCAGAAACGGGGAAGAGGCAGGTCGTCCTCCTGTTATGGCCAACTTACAAGATGCTCAACAAGTTGGTTCTCCGCTCAAGCAGGCGCTTCAATCCCCTGAGCGCCAAGAATATACATCTATCGCCGCTGCCACTTCTGGATTTAAAACCGAGAAGGGCAAGCCTCCGGGCATGGAAAACCAAAGCGTTAGCTCGGAGAATTCTTCCGTCATCCTCGAACAGGCGTGGATCATGAAGATGGCTGGCGAGATTGCCAAGCGCGTCTACGACGAGAAGAACAGACAACGCAGCCCCTGGGACGAGGAGCGTGAAGATGCCCCGCCACCAGCATACGAGGCTGCTACTCGATAAAAGTGCACTGTTAAGTCAGTCATAACTATTGGTATCACCTTAGCAGCTAAGAGCACATCCGCCTTTAGCCTAATGGTATACTATCACAGATCGCCCAAAGTAGGGCATACAAAACCATCCCACTCGCTCAAATCTCATCTTTTTCATTCCTTTTAAAATGGCGCTGGAGTTTGGAAAGCTTTCGGCCATGGATACGGCCTGAACAAGTCTATTTTTTATGTTATGATTTTCCCGGCGTTACAAGAAGCAGGCATGAAGGAAAAATGGTGTGTCCGGTTGTGGTTACGGTATGCATGTTTCGGAGTGCTGGTTCTGTCGTTCAGCCATCTATTTCTACGTCACGACACAGTTGTCTGTTTGCAGTGGTCGATAGACCCCAGGAGGGTGACTCATGACAATGTCATACGAGTCTTTATCAATGTTTTATAAAAAGGTTGGCGAGACAGACCGGGTAAGGACGATCAAGTGGATCGTCGCGATATCTGCTAGGTATCATGGAAATAGGTTTGAAGGAACAGGCTACCATGGGTTTGCGGAGCGCCCTCATAGTACTCTAGAGAAAAACTCCAATTCACAATGATGAACAAGCTATGGACCATTTTAAAAAGTGATTTGTTCTGATCATCTATTCATAAGCTGTTATGTATCTTTGATCTAGCGTCGGCTAGCTATTGGGAGGCATTGCCCTTGACAATATGCCTTCATGTTCTCGACCAAAACTGATTATCTCGGCCATACTTCCACAAATTGACTCGTTTCTCTTGACTCAGCGCTTCTCGGCATGTTTGTCACTATACCAGAACCAATACGCTTCAAATCGTTGGCTGGTGCCGAGTCTGTGTGCAGTGATTTTGTAATAACCAACGAGGCATCATAGCATGTCGTATACCGTGTTCAAGACACAAGAATGCCCTTTGCATCCCGACAAGTGTTGATATTTGGTGCTCGGAAGCGCGTATCGCGCGTGATAGATGAAGCTCATCTTTTTTGTTTAGGTTTCTTGGGCTTTACTTGGCCAGCACTCTATGACTTGGCAGCGGCAGCGGCAGCCTGGTTTTCCCCCTTGAGCTTAGCAAGCAGGTCCTCTTTGGCCTTAAGCTCAGCGAGGATCTTCTTAGCCATATCCTCAGCTTGCGCTTGTGCCTCTGCTAGCTTGCGTATTTCAGCTGCCTCCGTCTCGAGACTGAATGGTTGTCCAGGTCGATTATGCGCTGGTATCATTGCTGAATGTTCCCAAACCTCGTTGTTATCCGTCGGGAATGGTGGTGGTGCACGTGTTTTGCCCTTGCCCTTACCGCCGCTAGGCTTCCATCCTTTCGGTACGGCGCCTTGGGTGAGGAGGTTGTAGAAGACTTCGTAGGGTTCGTTGAAGAGCTGTTCTTCATAAGACCAAGACCGGATCTCTCCGTTAGAAGCGATCATAGCTTGCTTCTCTTCTTCGTTCCGGCCGTAGGGATGTAGACGGAGGTAATGGTACAATGTTTGGGGCTTCTCCCCCGAATCGTTAACATAATAGAGCTTGATCGTGATGTCGAACTCTCCCCAGCCCGTTTCTTCGACTATGAAAGGCTTTCCAGGTTCACCCTCCACCACTATCTTTTGTCAGCATCAGTTTGCGCAAAGGTGGGCAGCGGTCGCATACTTCGCACATAGTTAGGGATAGATTCGTGAAGCTTGAATTGCACTCGGCGCAGCCAGTATGTGATATCCGTGTCATCGAGACCTTTCACAAAAACCTGCCAGGAATGCGTGTGGTTATCAGGTATTCCTGCCGGTCGCGGATTCGTCTCAGAGAATGGCTTCGCTGTACTTCCTACGATAAAAGGTCGGCGGACCTGCGTAAGCTTCACGCGTTTCCCTAATTGATTTTGAGGCGCCATTTTGTTTAGGTGGGTATTCTCGCTATTCGGGTTGAATGATGCATCGGCGCATGTAGATCAGAATAATATCGATGGTGCGGTTGTGAAGTGTGGTGGTTAAAGATTCAAGTAGAAACATCTATAGTCAGCCTCGTAGACCAAATGGTTTGCGCCCCAGTGGCGCGACCAATAATCGTAGCGCAGCCACAAATTCATGCAGCCTTGACAGGTACCGATGATGATTTCATTGATTTTGCTCTCCCATCGAAAGCTTCAATGCCACGCCGGTACTTGTACTGGAAACTCAATTGTCACGTCACAACTTTCATTTCTTGATCTTCTTGTGTTCTGAAAAGCTATTCTCTGAGAGTGATTTGTCTCAATTGCACCAACATCGCTAAAGAGACTCTGAAGCTCCAAGCTCTCTAAGATCGCACCACTTTTATACCACCACCATGTCAGCTTCAAAGAAGCTTGTTGTTTGTGGAGGAACAGGCTTTCTGGGCTCGCGTATTTGTAAATATGCTGTAGCTCGAGGCTGGGATGTGACATCTATCAGGTAAAGCTCACAAAGACATCAATGCCTACAAGACAAGAACACGAACTCATACATTGTACAGCCGTTCGGGTGACCCTCGATGGGATACTATCAGTGCTTCACCTTCACCTCCGCCTTGGGCGCACAAAGTGAGCTGGGAGCGAGGTGATATCCTTCGCCCAGCTACATATGCACCGCTACTTAATGGTGCCGATTTCGTTGTTCACAGCATGGGTATCCTTCTGGAGGCCGATTACAAGGGTGCTATTTCTGGCAAGGAATCACCCATTGCTGGTCTTCAAAAAGCCTTCGCTCCCGTCAAGGATCGTGGCGTGGATCCTCTAGCTAGAGGACAAGGCGAGGATATTAACCCCCCGAACCCTAAGGATCAGTTCACATACGAGATTATGAACCGCGACAGCGCAGTCACATTGGCTAAGCATGCTGTTGCAGCCAAGGTCAACTCTTTCTGCTATATCTCTGCTGCAGCTGGCGCTCCCGTTCTTCCTCAGCGCTACATCACAACCAAGCGAGAAGCTGAAATCACCATTTCCAACAAGTTCCCAGAACTTAGAAGCCTCTTCGTCCGTCCTTCTTTCTTGTTCGATAGCTCACGCCCAATTACAATGCCCCTGGCTGCCATGGTAGGCGTTGGCACTGCCTTCAATGGTTTGACAGGCAACTACTTCAAAAACTTCATTGGCGCCGCCGGTGTCAAGCCCTTGAAGGTCGAGAATGTCGCTGAGGCGGTTGTTGAGGCACTGAGCGATGAGAGTGTCAAGGGAGCTATTGAGGTGCCACAGATTGAGGAGCTCGCAAGCAAGGCTTGGAGAAAAACTATGCTGTAGATGGTTCTGATGATTATGTATTAAAAGCAAAACGCTAGACTAAATAATACCTGAATGAACCCAAGACGTTAACGATATTTCCTTTCTCAAATCATTGTTCCTCGTTCGAAGCTGTCCCTGATCTCCGCAGTGTATTTGTTGTAGAACCTGGATAGCTTCTGGTTGAACTGCTTGTTCTTCTCGTTGATGTACGTGACGTCGCCATCGTCTCCGTTCTGTGCCATTCTTTCCTTTCTCTTCTTTAGTCGTTGTTCCTCTGCTCTCTGAAGGTCTGCCACCAAACGGTCGACGGCTGCCTTGTCCGGCTTGTTCTGGGCGAACGTCGTGGAATCGGCAGTTGAGTAGAAAGAACCGTCCTTGTCTACCGCGATAAGCTCGCCATCCTCAGTCTCGACGATATCCAATCCGCCGGATGCTGCTGCCTTCTCGATCATGGCCTGCTTATCCTTCTCGTATTGATCCATATTCATGTCGATGTTCTTGAGCTGTCGCTTATATATCTTGTTCGCTTCTTGTGTATGGTCGGCGAAGGCGTTATTGTCGCGACGGGCCGACTTCTTCTTGAGCCGCTTGTCCCATTTCTCACTTTCGTCGACGGTCCAATCCCACGCGCGCTTTCGCTCGAAATCGCCGCCGGCTTCTTCAACATCTGCCTTGAGGAGTTTGTGAGATGCGATCGCGTGCTTGCGGTGTATGGCGGTGAGTTGGCTGGGATCTGTGGCTAATCTTTGCGATTCAAGGGTCGCCTCTTGTAGGTTTTTCTCTGATGACGTTTTTGCTCGAGCCTGAAGTGCCTTGAAACGAGCCATGCGGTCTTGTGCTTTTGATGCATTATCGGCGGTGGTTTGTTGGGTCTCCGTCTTTTCGACGGGGGATTCCTTCGTTGGTGAACCTGGAGCCATGATGTGCTGTGATATGTTGTGTTATTGTTGTTTGGGCTTGCTGGTTTGGTTGAAGAGTAAAGTGGTGCCGAGAGTGTGGGGATATTTTTATGTGGGTCTGAAAAGGCAAAGAAGATCGTAGGGACTGGCTTGAGGGAACCAGGCGGGGGCATAAAGACTTCTTTATATAACCCAAGAAGTTGAAGGTTTATTGGGAAGCCATTTTTCAGAAGTTTTACTTACCTCCATATAGGAGAAAGCTTATTATTATTATTATTAAAAAAAAAAAGAAGAAGAAAAGGTGGTCTAAGAGATCAAATCACCTAGCTTTCTTATGCTAATTTAGATGAGGACTTAGGCTCTTTTATATGTATAGGCAGCTTGAACCCGAGAAGACAAATTTTATATTACCCACATCCTTATCAGACTATCTATGGAATCTTAAACACTTGGATCACAGTACTGTTACTCGTCATCAACTTCTGCTTATACTCACTGCTTCCGATAGAGTAGTAGCTTGCCTGTGACTCGAAATTCAAGATTTCAAGAAGTCAGGTGTAAAGGTTATACTCCTAGATGTACCAGGTTTTCTACTACGAAGGGGAGATACGAGAAGGAATACTCAACAAAATAGCACATTGATAAAAACTGTATATCGTGACTCACGAAGTCAACGTCACGATGGTACCATAAAAAAGCATGTTTCTTCCAAGGTGTTGGCAGTCAACCTCTTCACCATCACCAAAAGAACAGCACAACAACATGGCGTCAGAAAACAACAACAACAACAACCCTTGGTCAAAACATTGGTTCAGTCGCCGACAGGTTGTAGATAGGGGAGTTTTAAGTCCGTGAAGTACGACGGAGAGATTCGGTGTTGATTCATAGTGTGTGGTTGCTGTGCGTCCATGAATAGAATTCTATTGGTCCTACTTGGCCTTCGATAGGCAACTTCAATGAGAGAAGACAACCGGGGCTTGTCCTTTCTCAATTCTTAGGAAATAGAGGTATTTGGCCACAGTAACTATCCAGTTGGAAACACTGCCTAGAATAGTGTATGAATATTTTGACAGCATAGGTTGACTAGCTGGGAACTGGTTCTTTTTTTATCTGCTGGGTTATTCCATATTACGTTACGGAGTACATGAGGACGGGATACAGATACAGTGCTAGTCCTGACCAGGGCTAGTGCTTCGTGGTGTAAGTCCCCATAGAGGCTTTCACAAAAAGTTATGATATGCGCAGGAAATGCCCCTTAAAATAGAGGCAAGTATTACAAAGGAGACGAATGGAGGTAAGATCGATCTGCTGGCTGAGAAATAAAGACACCGCCACTGTATTGCCGCAAAAACCATGATATTGGACCAATTGGGTTCGGGATGTCTGAGAGGAAGATACTAGGTAAGGACTAATCTACAGAATGTCAAGGAGTTCAGTCGTCTCTGTTCAGTGAAGTCCATATGTGAAAAGAACATAGCACTTCTCTCTCGACGCAAGAGAAGTGAGTTCATATTGGATATAGCCACTTCTTTACGTCCAGGCCGCCGGCTCTTGACGCTTGGAAAGTTTAACGATCCATTTGATAGTAATTGGTCTTTGCGCCCTGACAGACTCAGCAACTTGCCTCAGGCTGCTGTTCAATACCTAAGAATGGACGGTTGAGTCAACTCATTGGCTTAATCCGGTTAACTAACTGGCTGCTGCCCGATTGAAGTGCGGAGAGCGACCCACTTCCATGGATTATCTCCCGCTTTTTAGAGGCAGGACTAGGGCGAGCACCTGCCTGAAAGATCACTCTCTCGTTCAACAAATTGTCCACAATGAACCGTCAGTTGCAGGGGTCCATCTCACTTTGCGGGGGAAGGTGATTACGTAGCAGCATGCCGTCTCTTGTTCTCTTTCTTCGATAACAAACAACCTTTCCTCTTCTATTCACATTTCGTCAAGTCGCGACTCGGTGCTTGCCGTCCTTCTGGGCTGCATCATCCCCAACATTGCTCACCACAATCACTTTCACTGCTGCAGTGCAGTGTGTTCGCTAAGATGGGTCTTAGGAAGAACCCTCGCTTTCTCAAAGGAATGGCCAAGATGGCCGAACAGGCCAAGTCTCCCAAAATGTTTCGCTTTAGAATCGACGAGGAGGGAACAGAATATTACGTTACCAACAAGTGGCCGACGTCGCCGAAACCCCCACCAGAACGCGAATACTTCCAGATCAACGACCTTTTGCTTGATCTTGACGATATCACTAGCCAGCATGTTCGGCCGGTTACAGAAGAGGATGATGCACAGGCGCTTAGAGTGTGGTCCCGAAATCCGAAGAAGAAGGACATCCGAAGCGATCTTTACCAGCTACAGCAGACGTTGTATGAGACGCGGTCGAAAACATTTGAAGCATACTCGAACCCTTTGAGTTCCTGGCGACTCGGGATCTACGACGTCTTTTCCGCGGCTCTCCAAGCTCCCCCACCAAATGCTCCACTGATGGTCCAGCAAGGATCCATTCAATCTGCGACTACCGAGACACGACCCAGCCTGCTCCACCAACTATGTTTGAAGAACGGCATTGAAGAACAAGCATTGAAGGACGATTCAGTGCTTCTAGAGCGATTCCAGTCACGAATAAATTCGTTCAGATCCGATCAAATGGCTCAGTTTTCTGCCACTCAACTCTCAAAGGCGCTAGAAAGCCAGGATTCGCTCGAAGGCCTTCGCAGGCTGATATCGCAATACTTATCGCGTGACCCTAGTGGCATCGCTTTCAATCCGACACCTAACACTCAACAAGGATCACAACCAGATCTCTCTTTGATTATCCGGGATTCGTGCGAGCGTTTTTGGCAACAAAACGTTCAAGAGAGCCCACGTGACCTCTTAACTTTTCTAGGTAATCTTGGTGAAAGATTATCGGCGAGGGAAGAGCATCTGGGCGGGGCCTTGTGTGGCCTTGGACTGAAGCTCTCAGCGGAAGTGTGCAATCCCGTGATTTCCACTAAATACTTTAATATGGGTTCTGATATCGATCACTGGAGATCCAGCGATCAAGGTCTAACAGACATCCTTTACCTATTGGGGACGTACTTGCGCCATTTCATCTCAAATCCTGAATCTCACGGTCTAAATGGGAAAAGCCGGACAAGTCTTTTGGACCTACTAATTGGCTCAGAATACACAGCGACTCAGACTATTCGATCGGTTATCCTCGAATATCTGCAGGATGAACATCGAACAGATATGTTGCCAACAGCTTCAAACGCATATGCAGCCTACGTAGTCCTGCTCGGTCACTTGGGAGCGGCCGCTGCGCTCAAGCACGAAATGCAGTTATGTGGCGCTGGAGAAATTGAAGGATTAAGAGGCAATATGGACTTGGGAGATTCAGAACGCCAGCCAGATGCGGTCGTTGCCGAGGCGTTCCAGGCTGCAGTAGACCTATTGGCTGTGCCTCCAAACCAAGCTGCAGATTCGGCGAGTCTCAATGTCGCTACTGGATAATGCTAGATCTGAAGAATACACGATAATGGTTGGATGGGAACTTCCGTCCAGAGTCGGAACTTTCAAGCTCCATGATGATGGATGGATGGGATACGGCTTGTGCCTCAGTAGGAGTGTTGATAATATGCACTGATGACTCGTTGGGGTGAGACGGAGGCAGGGGAAGCAGAAATGCAGGCCAATGAGGGATAGTGGTGGAACCACGATAATGGATGACTACTGATACCGAGCTGACGGGTCGGTTCGATATGCTTATTATCAGCCCATGGCGGCCCCGCCTGAAACAAATTCGTCTTGAAGATATCGGGGAACGTCTGAACGACGATCGTCTTTGACCTTAATCTGGGTAGATCAGAAACCTAGAGAGCTTCAGAGAGGTGGATGCCAACCCGTTCAGCCCTGCAAGCTCGGTCGATTTGAGTTTATTCTACCTCGAGTGTCTAAGCTGAAATGCAAGCCCGTATGGCGATTGGAGATTTCCTCTTTCTGACTTCCCTAGCTGCGTTCGGATCCCTGGTCTACGCGAATCATGATCAGCATGGGCTGGACTAGCAACGCCCGCTGGTGGCACCAGTAGGTTGGGCGCACCCGTCGTCTCACCACAATTGACCAGCTGGCCACCAGGAACGCCAAACTTCTGAACGTTGACTGGTGTTTCGAGTTCAAGGTCCTCTCTTTATCCGCTGTAGGTGCGGTCCTTGACGCCGTGGAGTCGTTTTAGGCGTCGGGCGGGAGAGTCTAGACAGTCTAGACCTCGCAACAAGGTCAGCCCCGGATATCGTCTCAGCCACTCCACTCTTCATCTACCGTCACGCTTATTTGGTAGTAGAAAGAAAAACAGGAGATTGCTTGGTAGCATTTCTCACCGCAATGGGTCTGAGCCTTTCTGCCCCCCAGCGGATGCCTCCTAGCCCCTGCTCATGATCAGCATGTGTTCTAGTCTTTCTTATCCAGCGGCGCAGGGCTGCCCGGCTTTTCTCTCTCTTCTCATCACTCACACATACGGCCATTCTTCTTCTAACAACGAAGATTGTTCGTGCCTGCGGTCTGTAATTGATAATCAGGCCAGGAGAGCATGTGTGCAGCATCACGGTTGCAGCCATGATGTGGATCTCAATCTCTCCAGCCAACCAATTTCGCCAGGACCTGGTGGTTCTATTCTTACTACTCTTTTTCGTCAGTTTCACAGTTCAACAACGGGATCCCATATCGAACTATTGCCGGAGATGGGGCCATCAAAGTGCAGTTGTCGACGACAAGCTATACATCGGCGGAGGACTGGTTACCTATGATGGAGGATCACCACAGAATGTGTCCAGTACGTGAAGAGTCTTGGCGTGGATTGTTTTCGTGACTATAACATTGAATGTTTGTTAACAAGCGTGTTTCTAGATCCTTACTTTATCTACCATGATTTGAGTAGTGTCGCCAGTTCAGGCATGCCACAACCATACGCGAATTTGAGTAAGAACTCGACTGTGCCAGATGTTAGTGGTGGGGTATTTTGGCCCGATACGGTCAACAAGAAGATATATCTTTTCGGGGGCGAATATAATGGTATCTCGCCTTGGGACTTTGATCTATACGCCTACGACATTATCAACGATGAATGGGACAATCTCGGAGTTTCCAGGACCGACAACATCATCGGACTCAGCTATGGCGCTGGTGTCTCTATTCCAGATCGTGGAGAGGCTTACTACTATGGTGGATGGATGAACAATGCGACAGTTCCGGATTGGGGCGACGCTCCTCAGATACCAACGTCTTATCTGCTGCGATATGAGATGGATACGAACAATTGGTCCAACGACACCGGTCCCGATAACACAGGTCGTGCAGAAGGCGTGATGGTCCATATCCCAGCCGGAGATGGTGGAATGCTTGTCTACTTTGGAGGAATCCGTGCCACCGACGATGGCGGTTGGGAGGGTCAGCCGATGGATCAGATTATCTTATATGATGTTCTGAGTGGTAAGAGCTATTTCCAAAATGCAACAGGCGATGTTCCAGAGTCACGTCGACGATTCTGTGCAGGCGCTACGTGGGTGGAGGATCAGTCTTCCTACAATATGTGAGTTCATCTACTTCGGGTGAAAGAGAGACCTTCTGACATGGATGTTTAGTTACCTTTATGGAGGCGCTGGTGAAGAGGAAGGAAGCCTTGGATTCGACGACATTTATATCTTGACACTGCCCACCTTTACTTGGATCAAAATGTACCCCGACGGCAACAGCACTGGCAGCTATCCTCATCATAGCTTCAGCTGCAACGTGGTAAACGAAGCCCAAATGTTTATTCACGGAGGTTTCTTCCCTCTCAACGACGACTGCGACGTTCCCGATCAATGGGGTCTACATGACATGTCCTTGGGCAGACAAAACAAGGATAAGGCTCCATGGATGCTGTATGACCCTGATTTGACCACATATGCCGTCCCAACAGATGTCATCTCCGTAGTAGGAGGAAACTCAAAGGGTGGTGCTACCAAAACAGCACCATCGGGTGGTTTCAACCACCGAGATCTCACAGCCCTCATGACACGAACAGCTTCAGCAGGGACTCGAACAGCAACACGAAATGTATCGGGCGCGACTGCAACAGGAGATTCTGGTTCGGGTAACAAACTGCCGACCGGTGCCATAGTGGGTATCGCAGTCGGAGGAGCTGTTGTCCTTCTAGGTGTGCTTTTGGCTGGTTTCTGTCTCATACGCAGACGTCGAGCTCGACGCGAACGAGTTGGATCCCAACAACCAATGGCCCAGCCTTACGATTATCACCACCCTGCTCACCCATCTATCGCCTCGAACCAGTACTCGCCTGGTCCCTGGAGCCCACAATCAGCAAGCTTCAATCCTTCAAGCCCAACTGGTTTGACCATGCAACAGACTGCTCAGTCTTATACGGGACCGCCAGTTGAACTTCCATCAGGAGGCCCTGAGGACACTTCACGTGGTTCTCCATATGCACAACCGGGTTCAGCAGTTGAGCCAAAGTACGATGCACAGGGCAATCTTTGGATTCCCCAAGTGAGTACTGTACAAATCCCGGACCAAAATCATTCTCCGGGAAGCCCTCCCTACTACGAAGGGACGATGGGCTCTAATTCATCCAAGAACGGGACGGGATACTTTACATCAGATACTCCCCAGCCCCAGCCTCAGCC